>CAVNYN010283414.1:0-55654 GCA_963692815.1 Nyctanthes arbor-tristis | reverse complement strand
CATTCCTTTTGCTTCTTTCCTTTCGATTCTCCTGTACCCTAATACACGTAAACTCGTCAGTATTGTACTGCATGTTTGGTATGTTAAACTGGACATGATATACGGGATTATAACCTGAGACTGAGCGGAATCCATGGAAGAACCGAGCTTCGGCTTCCTCCTTCTTGGATTTGGATCTGTGCTTGATGAAGAATCCATGCTAATATTCTTGTTGATCACTTGATGACTAGGGGTAAATGGAACTATTGTATTGTGATCAAGATTCTGAGGATTTTCTGCTGGCTGGTAATTACTGAATTGAGGAAAAGAGCTTTGGTTCATTTCCTCTAGGGAACAACACATTTTACTGATATTTGGGGAGCTTGGTATCAGACCGGTCGACGAGTCGACGAACTGAAATGAAGAGAAAGCAGCCATTTTTGAGTGCTTCTTTGAATGTGAAAAACGGTAGGATTCAAGAAAGTTATGAAGGAAGAGATTGAGAATTTGTGGGTCTGAGTTGGAGAAATTCTTGACATGCCTGGTTTATATAAGAATGGGAGTATGTCTAGTTGCTCTCTATGTTTGACTGGTCTCTCTCGATTAAAATATTTCAAGAAAATTCTGCCATTTTTACTCACTTGTTAATCTCCTATTGTAGAGATATTTTCACCCTTACAGTTAAAACAAAAGGCATATGTACGTCTCTTCACTAGAGTTCTTGTATCTCTTTTTTGTCACGGGATTCCTTGAAATCTGTAGTTCCAAATAACGGTTAAAGTTGATAGTTTAAGTGGTAAGAATACTTCGGAGTGAAATTGATTTGAGTCTATAAAGTTCCTCTGGAAGTTCGTGTAATTTAAATTAAAAAAAAAAAAACTAATCCACTCAGTCAATTATTGCCCGTAAAAAGCCTGTGAGTAATTAAATAAAAAATTTGCATGTCAGTGAACTTTTCACAGTGAATGAGATGTGTGTACAGTGTACTTAGGGATGCATGCGATTCATAACAGAACATCTCCAATCAAACGATTTTCTGAACGTAAGTGAAAGCTAAAAGGTATAGAGGGTACATATTTTATTGTGCCTGTGGAACACTATTTTATAAAATTTATTGTATATATGACATGTGTTTATTAGACACATTGAAAGATGATGATCTCATTCCTCTCCAATGTGTTCAATAGACACTTGTCATGTATACTGTGAACTCCATAAAATAGTGTCAAATAGGCACCATAGATGAACGGGTAGAGGGGGGCATGATTTTGATTTATTGAAAATTGATGTTTACGAAAAGTAATTTTTCATATGAAAAGTAATTTTTCAAAAGAATGTGTAATTAAAAAGTAATATGAGAAAATGTTAAAATTGAAGAATGATTTCAGTTTTTGAAAAGATGTGTGATTGAAATTGAAGGTTAATAAGAATTGAAACGCAAAGAATCAATTCCACACAAGCCCTTAAAACAAGATTAATGGCTGTTAATTCTAACATTTCAAAAAATTGATCTTTCAGTTCCCAACATATTGACCGATAGAAAGTTGGTACTTGATATACTTTTAGACTCTTTTCTTAAAAATGTGAAACACTCGATGATGGAAACATATCCTAGCTTCACTTGGGCGGCGCTTCAAATAGGCAAGTCATACTCTTAGTTACTATGTACTACATTCGCTACTATGTACTACATTCGCGAAGCCGAAACAAAACCTAGCTAAATTCATAAAAATTAGAAAGTTTAATATAAACGGTGTGTTTAATTGGTTTTTGTCATTGTCTAGCTAGCTGACAATGTAATTATGATAATATCACTTTGTTATTTATCAAACAATAGAGGTCGCTGGGTAGACAATGCAATCTTCTATAACCATTTTTTTTTAATAGTTTTACGGTAATTGATCAATTACTTAAATACCCTTCCTAAGGTACAAGATTGTCAAACGAAGAAATCAGTATATTCAAAAAGACGTCTCACTTATTAACATTATTTTTGTATATCCTTCCCAAACTACAAATTTCATTCATGAGAATCAATATTCTTAAAGGCACACCTAAACTAGCTGTATATATATATATATATATACACACTCTGCGAAACCCTAATGTTTGTTCACACATCGGTCGAGTTTTTTTCAAGTATTGTTGTATCTAAGTCTAAACCCATGACTTGGTTTCAACGTCTTATTGTACTTTTAAAAGCACCGGTGTTCACTGTACCATAGAAATGGAATAATTAATAAATATAATGGAAACTAGCCATGTATATATGTCAAATCAAATTAAAATAAATCGGAAGCACCTGGATGGAGAAGACTCAAAAAAGGACAAAAGGCACCATGTTTGAAAGTAGTCCCCACTCATTACATTACAATGACAAAAGAAGTTGTATTATCAGGAGGTGCTTGTTCTCCAATCAGCATTTAATGCTGCCATGAATTGTGGTGGGTGAATAAATTCATATGTCTAAGCTATTCATTTACATGTGTGGTCCACAATTTATTAATATATATAATTTCCGAAATGATTATGAATTAAATTAGAAAAAAATCCAGGTGATATATTCAGGTAGCTAGGGAATAATGTCGTGGTTCAAATTTTGTTTGGGTACTCGTTAGATGCAAGTTTTTGGGGCTAGAGACCTGAGTTCAAACTAGGGGTGGACTTAGGGGGAGCCTCCTCGATCCTTGGTTATCCCTGTTTTTGGAAAACTTCCTTTTTTTTTACCCTTTAAAAACATTTGTGATTTGTGTTTCAATTAATATGGTGGTCAAGTTTTGACTACTTATTCGACCATTTTTTAGTACACCATTGGTTGAAACCACACACATATACCCCCTATCTCCCCCTTTACCCAAAAAAAAAAAAAAGAGCTAGGGGATAATGCCAAGCTCCGCAGATTATTTTTTAATCGTCTTTACATAAATTAAAGGAGAGTAATTAGATATATATATATATATATATAGACACACACATCTACATTCGATTATTTGTATATTAACGGGAGTTTCGTTCTATAGACACTGAGTGTCTTATCATTGAGGCACCCCGACCTACATGGTGTATCCTTCACCAACTATTTTGTTCAAATGCCATGAACCCACACGCAAGTCATCTTTTTGCACATTCTATGTGTGGATTGTAATGTAAAAAGACATACGAGTGTTTCTATATTACAGAGACATCAAGAGGCTCTTGGTCATTTTTGTTATTAACAAGCATGGTTGATATATATGTAGTACTAGCTTGAAGAGTGTTATCTTTTTTATTTTTGGAAATTAGGAGGGTTATGTTGTATTTGGTGGTAGTTAATTTTAAATAGATAAAGGTGCCTTTCAAGGAGCTTTTAGTCACTCTCAAACATGGCCACTTTATTTTTATTTTATTTTATTTTATGTTTTTTGAACAAAAATAAAATCAAATGTTCAAAAACATTTCTAACCTTCAAACATGGTAATTTAACATAAAAATATACTAGCATAATATCATTCATTCATTCACATCCCAACAATGGAAATGTGTGTGGACAAATTTAAAAATAAATTTTTTATCTGCCATTTTCGATGGTGAATGAGTTAATATATACTTGCTTACACCTACAGTAGAGCAAGTGTTAACATACTCACAATTGGCAAAAATAAGATGACACAGCCATTAATAAAATTTAAAATTTCAAAATCAGCAACCGTGGAGGAAATATTAACACTTGTTTATTTTAGACAGGTGATCATTTCTGTAACTCTCAATGTATATAAAGTGCATATATGTTGAAAACTAACAAACTTCTTCACTTCTAAGTAAATAGATAGGTGGTTGAACAATAGTTTGACATGCGAATCTCGTGGCGTTATATGCAGAAGGCTCTTAATCCAACCTGTCACATATATGCACAAATATGATAAATGTTTAGATCGAGGAGCCAACAGTAAGCGATAAAGTTCCTTTATTCTCTATTAATTATACTACCAGTTCTAGTTCTGGTTATAATATGATGGTAAGTCTACTTACAAAAGATCCCAAAATTTAATAATCTTTTTATTAACTCTATATAATTATAATCAATGATTATTGGCCCCGGCCCTCCCACACAAGCTGTAACATTTATGTAACTTAAAAATCCTACCAAACTTTTAACTTGTGAATGTTGATTATAAGATATATAGTCCATGCTTGGTGCCCTCTTTCCCTTTTAAAGTGAAAATAATTACTTAAACGGGTGTATATATATATATGTATGAAACAGGACATATATAAAAAGTGACTTTAGTTTAATAAGTGTGGCGGAACCAGAAATTGGTCCAGTAAGGAAGCCGAGTTTTATAAGATTTTTTCAGAAGTAATTCCATGACTACCATTTTTATGAGCTTGTACTTAACTAGCTAGTTTTATGTTTATGAGCTTGTACTTGACCAACTAGCTACCATGGCAAATAATCTAAATCTATAGAAAATAATTTTCAAATAAAAAATTATAATTTGCATAAAAAAGTACCCAAATTCAACATTCTATTAATGATTTTGCCAAGTTCACAGACTATTTCTATTTAAAAACAGAATTCTATTCACATATTTGATAGGACCATTTGTACTACACAAATTTCAATCACTCATTCTCACAAAATCTAATTATGTTTTTTAAACAAAAATACTCTGTGACTGAACAGTGTGTTTTAGTGCTATTATTATTGTTGTTATTGTTAGGTCAATTTTATTTCTTTTTTTTTTTCCATGTGAGATATATATCTATAAATTAAAAGTATCTCCAACATGCTCTTTAATATAAAAGAGAATATTCTATATTTTAGAGAGCATCTTTAAATTTAAAGAGTAAAAAATTTTAATCTTTCCCAACAAATTCTATTTTTTTTTTTAACCAGAAGCATTAATTACTATATTTCATGATTTTAAAATATTCTTAGTTGTTAATAGCCAATAGAATCAATTGTGGTTTTACTAAAGAAAGAAATAAGCATTGCATATGCTGCAACAACAAGAAGAAAGTATGACCTTTCGTTTCAAAAACAAAATAGTGTCGTTTTAACTCCAAATGGGTATATCAACATATAATCTAATTCACCTTTCAAAAAAAAAAAAAAACATATAATCTAATTCAATCAAATATTAGATCAAACGGGCATATTAATTGAATTAGATTATTTCATTTGGATAAATGCGACAATATAAGGGTAGATAATTTTTTTATTAGGCCACTTACTTATTAATACCGGACCAACCGTTCATTATATTGCATGCATTTTTATGGTTGTGACAATCAAAGATTAGCTGTAACTCTACGCCGTTAATTTGTGTCACCTTCTGTAGACCCTCATTTACTCCCAATACAATGAAAGCATCAAATTTTCGCTTCTTTATCACTGATTTTCCGTCATTTCATTTCTCTTTCAGAACAAAAATTATCAAACTAAACTTTTACATCAGTGGAATTTTCGTTGCCACCTTATGCCCCATATAAAATAAGACAAACAAAAGGTTATAGTTATCTTTTTTCGTTGCAGAAATCGTATTGGAATTTGAATCCTATACTCTATACAGGACATTACCCTCTTTCACTGTGTCAACTTCTCTAGCACGTTTGGACAAAACTTCTCTATCAAACATACGCCGAAAAACATTTCAGAAACATCAAATTTACAGTGACTAATGTTTCTCTCAACAAACTTTCGTCGATGAATCCAAAAACCCGGCCCACAGGTATATCAATATTCCCTCTACTACTCAGAGTCACACACAGTTTATCTCTTAACGCGCAAAACGGGATTCGGTCGAGGCTACATCGAGACTGTTATAATAAAGATCATGTCTTGAGATTGATACTGTGGAAAATTGATGCTAACTGTGAGAGAAAATGATGTATCTGGAATCGAACTTAACCGCCGTGCTTCAAGTACAAAGCTTCCTAAAGGCATGGCAACCATTGAATTAATTCTGTCAACTGTATGGACGAAGTGTCCCTATTGCATGTGACTTCGACACATTGAGAAATATATCAAAGGGGGTACACGGTTTTGACACGCCCGTATATATATATATATATATATATATATATATAAGTAAACTTGATTTGGACCGAATTAATTAATTCTTTGTTCAGTGTTTTGACTTATAACTTGTTCTTTATATGCATGGTCCATGAGCACGTCGGTTTAGAATAGTCTGTCTTCATGGGTCTACTTGGCGATCAGTTATAATTGGATCGACCAGTGTTCAAATATCATTGTACTTGTAGAGGCTAACTTTGTCAATGGTAAAAATTGTCATGTGCATTAAAAAGTACAATGATACTAATTATAATGTTGCAGGAACAGTTCGATTTTCAGAAATATAATGCGATAAATAGTCTCATTTACTATATAGAGTCAGCAGTATTAATCTATTCTCTATAAGTAATTAGGACTTACTTTGGTGTTTGATTGCTAGTCGCTACCAACAAGACACTGTAATATGCCATATTCATTGTGTGTAGGTGAATATCTCTTTATGCGCGATTATTTCCTCCTTTAAAAGAAAAGGAAAGGAAAGGGGCGGGTTAAAATCATGACTATGGCTTTTTCTCCTATTTACTCGAAAAAAGCTGAAATTACATATGGAAAGGAAATCAACATCATGAAAGTAATTCAATACCAACGGCTCCTTAATTTAGATCATCGGCCAAATAAATAGGAAAGAGATCAATTATCAAAGACAACTTCCTTTTCAATGTGATTCTCGGGCAATCACCCACAATCGGGTAAAAGAAAATATATTTTGTCCAATTGCCAACTATATGTTCAATGTCATGTTTGGGCAAGTCTATTTAAGCAACTAAATATGTTGTTCCAAAAATGGACAAGACATATTCTTGGTCCGTCATTAATTTTTGGTGACCGATTGGGGGCGACACATTTGATACTAAAAAATTTTTCAATTAACAGCTTTCGCCTATGAATTTAATTTCAATCCTACTTTACTATTGTTGCCCCGAGTTTACTAGATGGCAAATACATGAGAGAGAGAGAGAGCCCCTGGGGGAATGAATGGGTTTAGTCGACAAAATCAAGGAATAATGAGAAAGAAAGAGACGAATGGTGTGTTGGGGAGGGACGAATGGCATTTCAACATTCCAAATTGGGGGTGTGGTTTTTAACATCTGATTTTTGAAGAGATAAACGCGCTTGTTCTTTAGAGTTTATTTTTTCCACAAAACTTATCAACAAATCAAACTTATATTAAGCATACATTTTTTATAAACAATAATTTTCCACATTTCTTTATAATAATATCTCTTTGAATTTTCACCACACATTTTAAATAAAATCAATTTTTATCCAAAAAAAAAAAAAAATGGTTACAAAGAACGAAGCTTTAGTTCATTGACTTTCAAAAATAGTGTTAAATGTAACCTGATTTGTGTAACTTGTCCAACAATAATGCTATTGATCACCACCGGTGATCATCACCATCATATATACCACTAAAGTACTATTAAATAATAAGTCAAATAAAATGTAGAGAAATGTGATATAGTTAAGTGGACTCATATAATAATTTAATAATGACATCTAAAATGGAGACCTTTTCTTAGGAGGATTTTGAAACATACCTCTATTTTAGAAATAATTGTAAATTTAACCTTTTTAATTGTAAAAACACTCTTATTATTTTGTTTTTCTCCTTTTATTATTATTTAAATAAAAAATTATGCCATCATAATTATTAATTAGAATTCTCGCATGCACATTGCACGAGGAGAACAACAATAATAAAAAAATTCAATATCGACATGTACTTAGTCTCAATAAAATATATATTAAATGCAATAAAAGTAATATATAATTGATTTAGTAGTCACACTTAGTTCCAATTTAATACCATGTAATATAATATATGTTAATGGTGTCAAACGATGCATTGGGATAAACTACATGGGAAATCACAATAGATCATTTAGTGTGATATATCTGGCGTTAGTTCATTTTCAAAATAAAATAATAATAATGTTACTAAGAAAAACTAATGTAAAAATATTTGTCTAATCAAATCAACAACCGATTATATTGCACCCATATGTGTAACAAATTAAAGATGTAAAGGGAACACGAAATAGAGAATGAAAAACTAATATAAACTCTTAATCAGAATAAATTTCAATAAAATTTATTTGTTATAAATTTCTTTAAGAAAAAGATTCAAAAAAATCACCTGTTGTTTTTTTAAGGAAGAAAATTCATGAAAGTTATTTTAATATTTAAGTTATTTTATCAGAAAGCAGGAGAAAATAAAAAAATGTAAAAAAAAATTATTTGTTACAATCAATAAAAACTTGATAATTATTCAAAGAGATTCATGTGAATTTCTTTAAGAAGATATTTTAAATTATTAAAAATGGATAATAAAATAAAAACAGAAAGTGGGAAAAATTTTGAGAAAATGTAAAACAAATTTAGTTATTATCCAATACAATCAAAATAAAACTCATAATTATCTAAAGAGATTTCTATGAATTTTTCTAAGAATATATTTTAAATTATCCAAAAAAAATGAATAGTAAAATAAAAACAAAAGGTAGGAAAAATTTTGAGAAAAAATATAAAACAAATTTAATTGGTATCCACATGACGTCACTAGTATTTCTATGATGCCAGACCAGTGGCAGGAAATTATAACGCCAAACGACTTCTCTTATTATTAATATATAGATTTTAATATATTTTTTAATTTACTAAAATTACACATTATTTAATCCTATAACCACTCAGACCCTAATTATTTACTACTTTCATTTTTCATCTCAAAATCTTCTCCCTGGCCGCCGCCTGCACACCTCCACCTACTGCCGCCGATTGCCACCTCCGTCTGTTGCTGCCGACATTCCTAGCCACCGCCCGCCACCTGTTGTTCAATGGGAAATCAAACCGTCATGCTGTTTGCAGCAGATGTGGCAGCGCAGCAGCAATTGCAATTGCAATTCCAAGTGGCACCGAAAGATCTAAAAATGCCTTCTTTTTTTTTTTTTAAATTTCTTCCTGCTTTTTCTTTTTCTTTCTTTTTTTTTTAACATTTCATTTTAGATTTTGTATTTTGTTTTAAAAAAAATTCCCATAACATGATATTAGGTGAGTTTTTAGATGTTTATATTTTTGTGCTCACATCATTTCATATTCTAATTTTGTGTTAACATAATACTTTTTTAGATCGTTATTGTCCTTTTTTTTCATTTGTTCAACATGAATTCGATTTTTTGTTACCATTGTGTTCTTGTATTTTTTTTCAATGTTAACACTCATTGACATGTTTTATGTGTTGTTAATGATTGTTACCATTCTCTTTTCTTTCTATTTCCGCGTTGTTTTTTTTAGATTGTTACCGTTGTTTTTTTTTAGATTGCTGCCGTTGTTTTTTTCCCTTTTTTTGTGTTGTCGCCATTCTTTTTTTTTTTTTTTGGGTTACCATTCTTTTTTTAAATGACTTTTTGAGTTGTTGTTACCATTTTTTTTATTGAGTTTATTAGGTTGCTTTGTTACCAAATTTTTTTCTGTGATACGATGTGTTACGGCATTTTTTTAGAGTTATTATTATTTGTAACAAAATTTTTTCCCATGTTACCATGTGTTACGGATTTTTATTTTTTATTTTTAGAGTTTTTGGTACTAGTTTTCTTAATGACTTAGTGGTAGCAGCGACAACAATTGTGACACGGCAGTGGTTTTGTTGTAAAAACAATACATAAATTATAATAATTATTATATTATATAATTAATAATTATAAATATTATAATTAAATTTAGTAAAAACTACAATTAATTAAAATTTAATATGTGTCCTTTTACAATTGAGTGGAGTATTTTTTACAAATAGTTTTAAAAAAATAATGTACTTTTCATAACCCGATCAAAAAATGGGGTTTTTATCTAAAGAACCTATGACACTACTATTTTCCCCGGGTTTGAGAATTATGTGGCTGTTTGATTCTCATTATTGATATTGGAGGTGAAATGAGTGACGTAGATTTAATATATATTTGAAATTTATGGTTATAAATGAGCAGTTGTCAAATTAGTGGTCAAATCAGTGATATGTCAAATTAGTGGTCAAATCAATGGTATGTGAAATTATAAAGAGAATTGATAAAGAGAATCAAACAAGCTTTAATGGCTGTTTGAAACTATTTATTCAAATTAAATTATAATAAAAAATTATAATGAAGTTAAATGAGTAGTGTGAATTTAATAAATATTTAAAATCTATAATTTTAAATAAATATTTATTAAATCAGTGATTAAATCAATTATAAATGAGAATATAATCTGTTTTCTTAAAGGAATGAAACAACTCCCCAATTAAGATAAAAAAAAGTATCCATACTTGACATGATTGGCCCATCTATACCGGCCCATTGTTAAGACGTGAAAGCAGCCTGAAAACGGAGCAGATGCGATTTTAGCTGGATACTTTGATGCGTTATATATATTTTATATATATTATGCATTATTATTATTGATTACTGTTTTTTTTTTTAACTATATTATTATTGATTACTGAAACCCCACAGCGGATAAACCCTACAAATTTTCAATTGGTAAATGAAAACAGGGTTTTCCCATGGACATTTCAAGTGGCTTCGGATTTTCTCGCGTTCCCCAGCTACCTCTTTGCTCTCCTTTCCGTCGTTACCTTCTCAAGGTCAATCAGTATATGCGCAATTCTGTGCTTGGGCGTTGAAGCACTTAAATTTGTTAACTCACACTAGTAATTTTAGTTTATGCAGGTAAGACTGTGCTGTGCTGCTGCAATTGAAGCTTTTGATGAAACAGAGAGTGAAAAAGGCAAGTGATAATCCTTTTTTTTTTTTTTATCGGTGTATTTGCAATTGGGCCTATGATATTTTTACTATTATTACTGGTTTTGCTTCTGCAATTATAGTTTTACTGGCAGTGTTACTGCAGTAATATGCTTTTGGATTGCTTGTTTACGTTTTCTGCCACTCCTTTGGTCTGTAGTAGTTCAGAGTGTGAAGGATACCATGCGTGCTCGCCGGAAGACTGCTGAATGGAAGAAAGTGAATTCCAAAGACCTTGGAATTAGCAATTCAAAAATTTCGAGGTCCACAAGAGTGGTTCTTAACGGTCTCAAAAGAAAAGGTATGTGCTTTATTAGTGTATGCCTGTTCAGTTCAATATTTTTTGTTCTTGTTTGCATATTTTGCAGCTTTTATTGTTGTTAATTAGCCTTATCCTCTATTACTGTTGTAATGTTGATCGTCGCCTGGTGAAATTTATGTTGGTGTTATTATCTGGAGATCTTTGTCCTGTTATAGCTTATATGCAGGCTGCAACAACGTCAAACCTGCGTAAAACATATACGTAATCATAGTTAAAGATAGTTAAAGAGACTAGAATTTGGTAATTTTAGGTATGAGCTGATAAATTAGCGATACATAATGACCTATAAATGCAGCCAGGCTCTCTTTACATGGTCAACGTTTCCTAAATTGCTTAAACAAAGTGGATTTGGAATTTATACAGTCATAACAATAACATCATTTGGGATCTTATCAAGTTGAGCGTTGTTTACCTTATTCAAAAATTGCTCTGCTTTTTCGTAGGCTTCGAAGTTTACCTAGTCGGAGGATGTGTACGGGACCTCATCTTAAGACGGATGCCAAAGGATTTTGATATATTAACCTCGGCAGAACTAAAAGAGGTTAGTCTGTTCCATTTCTTCATGTTATTTTGACTCGGACCAACTAGTGTCTGCAATACGTCCAATGTTGGAGAATTTTAACAAATTGATTTTTGGAGAATCATTTTTTTTTTGAAACTTACATTCTCAACCTCACATTTTCTTTTAAAAAAAAAAATTTTTGCACTTCCCTTTATAACTTTCTGATCACACGCTTTCCCCAAAAAAATTCACTTTTCACAAAAATCAAAATCATGCAACCCCTTAAGTAATTCATGTCCATAGGAAGTAGTTAATGTCTGACAGGAAATGTGATCCCATAGCTTCCAATTTACAAAGCTGCTAAATATATATTCTTTTTTCCCATCAACTTTTTGGCTTCGATATTCTTGGTTTTTCCTCAAAGGCTGCGGATAAGTTGAATATTATTTTACCATTGCATATCTATCATCTGTCATGGTTAATTGTAGCACGCTAGAATGAGATCTATAACTGCTGTCTCTTCTTTTTATTCCTAGACTAGAAGTTTTACTACCAAACTCATACACCGTGATATTTTTTTACACATCATGATGTCATAATTTTCAGGTGATGAGAACCTTTTCTCGATGTGAGATAGTCGGCAGACGTTTCCCCATCTGCCACGTGCATGTTGATGATACCATTGTGGAGGTCTGTTTAACTTATGTGACATGTAGTTACAATGTTAATCTGAAGAATTTCATATTACTATCTACCTCGGTTGATATTCTTATTGCCATCCTCGTCTTGTTTTTAATAGGTTCGAATCACAAAGAACAGAAACTTGCCTACTTTAATTTGAATATGTGAATATGTTCACAAGCTAATTTTTCTTTTCCTTTTCTCTTTAATGGTTCACTGTCATTCTGCCCCCTCTACTTTTGTCTATTACTCTGCTTTTCCATTGCTTTTGCGCTCCTTTCTATTTCTTGTGCCAGTAATGGTGTCTAAAATTTGATAGTATGTCTTTTGCCATGGTGTCTAAAATTTGATAATCTGCTTTTTGCATCTTATTGAGGTCATTTAGGTACACATGGAAGTTGTGTTAATTACTGGGTTTTTGAAAACATAATGGCTGCTTCAGCCTACTAATATATAGGGGCAAGATCTAACTCTTTATATAGCCTATACAACAACTTTCGAACTTCTTTTCCTTGCTTTTGAAGTTTGATTATAGTGTGTGAACCTTTGCTAATGAATCAGGTGTCAAGCATTAGCACACGTGCAACCAAGTTTGGCAGGGACTTGAGTGTTGATCATGAGAAGCCTGTTGAATGCGATGAGAAAGATTACATTCGCTGGAGAAATTGCCTGGAGAGAGATTTCACAATAAATGGGTAGAAAATTCAAGCCTGGCTGATTGTTTAGATATTGCCTGATACTTGCTTTTCATTTTTACTTTTCTAGAATTCATTTCTTCTTATTACCACAACTACTATAATTGTTGTTACAGCTATTGTTATCATCGATATCATCATCCCATTTCTTTGATGTTTTGGGTCATTTTATTTGTCTTATTTTTAAGTGATCAACTTTTTCCCCACTTTTTTCCTTTGAAATTCCAGATTGATGTTTGACCCTTACGCAAAGTTAGTATACGACTACCTTGGTGGAGTGGATGATATAAGGAAAGCTAAAGTGTGCATGTATCTCTAAACAGAACTTTGATTTTCCTTGAAGCCATTTCTTCCTCAACACTTCTTACCTCTAATCTTCTGTTGCAGCTGTGTACAATTAAACCTGCTAGTATTTCTCTGACAGAGGATTGTGGTGAGTTCTGTCACTACTGTGTAACTTATGCTCATAATTCAGGTTTAATGATTCTTCTGGTTATTGTCAAGCACTTTTACATGTTTATGAGTTGCATGTCGTGTTGTAATTCCATTTGTCGTAAGTAAGCACAGTCACACTCTGATATTGGTTTCTCATCATGATCTTTAATTTTGGGGTGACCTAGCTGTTTTTAAGTTTTATTATATTGTTGCAGCTCGTATTCTTCGCGCAGTTAGAATAGCTGCTCGTTTGGGTTTCAGATTTGCAAAAGAGACAGGTCTCGCTGTGACAAAATTATCCACTTCAGTTCTCCAGCTTGATAGGGTATTTGAAAGGACTTCTCTCTCTATTTTCTGGGGTTCATTTACAATTTGTTTGTACTATTCATAGATAAAACTAGCCGTAATTATTTCTTAAATGATTCACCTTTTTTAGGGAAGGCTTCTCATGGAAATGAATTACATGATGGCATATGGTTCTGCAGAAGCCTCATTGAGACTATTGTGGAAAATTGGTCTCCTGGAAACACTTCTTCCAATTCAGGTGTATTTCAGTGTTGATTGGATTTTAATAAGATAGTTACAAACTGTTTGGGGAATGGATATTCGTTCTCTCAAAAAGGCTTTTCATTCTTCTTCTGTCATTTGAGCAGCGATTTCAAGTATAGCTTTTTGTTTTTGGGCAGGCGTCATACTTTGTTCACAATGGTTTTCGGAGACGTGACAAGCGGTATAATATGCTTTTGGTAATTGTTTCAATGTTTTATACAGTCTTCCGAAATGATATACATGATAGGATTGGACACTTGTTCTGTTCTTTAAAGTGATTATATTCCAATGAAATTTATGAGTACATATTCCTGTGCACATATATTTTATTTTGATGAGGGAGGTTGGTGACTTCCAGAATGGAATCCGTATAATTTCTTCATTTTGCAGTCTTTATTCTCCAACCTAGATAAACTTCTGGCACCTGACAGGCCATGTCATAGTAGTTTATGGTGAGATTCTTGCTAGAGGCCTTTAGGATTGGATTTTTCACCTATAAATTGGCGACATTTGATATTTCTTACAAAATAATGCAACGTGCTTTCCAGGGTTGCAATCTTAGCATTCCATAAAGCACTAGCAGATCAACCAAGATATCCTTTAGTGGTTGCTGCATTTAGTCTTGCTGTTTGCAATGGCGGAGACTTGTCAGAAGCCCTAAGTATAGCAAGACGGATTACCAAACAACATGACATGAGCTTTCATGAAATATTGGAACCTCAATCTCTTGACTCAGACACACTAAGAGATAAAGTAAAGCATTTGGCCTCTTCAGTTCAAGGTGCCCTGACAAATATGACAGATGAGTATTTTGTCTCAAGGGCAATGGCCGAATATCCCCAAGCACCACAGTCCAATCTGGTAAGCATACAAGCTTGTTGTATTTAATCCACAAAGTACTTTTGATCAACATTTGACACGAAGAAAAAGTAAAATAAAATAAAGGGAATGATAAAGAAAAATATATATAAGTAAAAGGCAATGCACTTGCAGTTGCATCCATTTGCAATGTGCTTTCTTCAATTCAGTCTCCAGTCTTTTAACATTGACAGTGAAAGAGAGCTTCATCCTTCTCTTTGACATCTGCAGGTGTTTATACCATTAGCACTCTATTTGAGGGTTTGCAAAATATTTGAATGCGTTCAAGGGGGAAAAGAAAAGGGATTTGTACCGAAACATGTAAGTAAGATCGACTACGAGTTGTTAGCTTTGGGAGGTTTAGCAGAAGTCCGGCATGTCTTTGCAAGAATTGTTTTCGATACCATATACCCCATAGACCAGAAAGATAATTAATTGCATGCAAGAGAGAATAAGAGAGAGACGTGAGATTGGAAGCAGAATGATTCATAGAAACAAAACCATTTGTCTTTACCTTTTCATCCATGGAAGCATTTGCATACCTTTTCCGACCTCTTGTATTCTTTCTGGTATTCGCCTGGAAGAGGTTAGTGGGGGAACGTTCCTCAGCTCAAACCAGCGAAACAGATCAGCCGGAGATGATTCCTTCCTTCCTTCTATTTATTCATATTATCTAGCAGTGGGCAATTTCAACTACAGATCGCTGGGTGTTGAACTGACTAGGAACTTTGTACTACCATTTAAACTCTCAGCTGATTCTGGCAGAACAGTTTACTGATCAAAGCACTCGTATGTTGGTTATCAAAGTAGAGTTGAGGCTAGGTCTTATTGATTGAATTTTATCCTGAGAGGAAAGAATGCTTCATTTTTCTAATTTTTCTTTCCTCGAACCTCATTTCTTCTATATTGTACCAGAATTATGGAATCTAATGGTTAACTGATTGATAATTTTTTTTTTATAGATATAATGATTTTGTAATATCGGGGCTCTCTTTGAGAAATGAAAGTATGAAACCAAAAGTTCATGGCTAATCTTTAGGGTAAATTACACATATGATCCCCAATCTTTGTGCAGTGTATCAATTGGTCCCTATTCTTTTATTTTTGGGGCGGCATGGGCCCTAGCTTTTTCAAAAATATTCACGTGAGGTCCCTAATACGGTAATACTATAAAAATGGTCTTTGCACACTTAATCTTTTTTTTAAGAATAATTCCAATTTGACGAAATATGGTATAAAAAGGTAGACAAAAAGGTAGATAAAATAAGGTAGACTTTTGTTCAAATAGCATTGTCTATTTTTTAAAGCTTAATCTTTAAATAAAAATAAAAAGAATTAAAAGAACTTGAAAATTATAAAAAAGAAAAAAGGAAAATAATTTCTTACTCTCTTTACCTACCTAGCTACTCACTACCAAATCAACTGTAAATGGAAAATTTCGACCACCATTTCCGATGGTAAAGGAGAGATTCTTATTTTGTCTTCTGCTCTTGTTTTTACTGTTGCAAATGAAAGGATATTTGTCATTTCCAGTCAAGTTGGGAGTATGGGTGAAATGGGTAGTTAGATAGATAGCTGGGGAAAATTTATTTTCCTTTGTAGTTTTATTAATTTTTCAAATTCTTTTTTATTTTATTTAGTAAAGAGTAAGGGTATAAATATCATAAACGATTTTATGCGAAAATTTATGAAAGGTTGGTGACTCATAGTGTTGAAAAAAAAGAATAGAGACCCAATTGATATACTTTGTAAAGGTTGATGACCATATGTGAAACCCCTAATGATTTTTATTTAATTTTTAATTTAACGTGACAAATTTGCTGTCTCGTTATTCTCGAATTTTGGGCGGCATTGGGCTGTGATGATCTTTGTTTTTGGTTGGGGTCGTCCTAGTTTTGGATCCAGCTGAACTCGCGAGCGTGGATGGATTTAGTAGAATTTACCGTCCATATAAGGTAAAGTATGAGATTAGTAACTTATTAACTTCTAATGATGGATTTAGTAGATTTTACCTTCCATGTAAGGTAAAGTATGAGATTAGTAACTTATTAACTTCTAATGAGACATTATAATTATTTTTTGTTTTGACTAATTAATTTCATTTCATCTAATTAATTTTAAATGTTTGATACTGTTATAATAAGTTCCATTCCGGCACCATACATCGGGCACGTTATGGCACTATATGGGCCATGTGGCGTGCATTGAGGCACGCCATGTGCATGCCACATGAGTTATATGGCACCATAATGTGCCCAATATATGGTGTTAGATCATAATTACTGTTATGATACTAGATATTAATACTTAAAAAAATTTATAGTCAATTATAAGGCAAGTTTTTTTCCTCTACTAACCTAAAAATGTATTAAATAATTGTCTGTCCATCTTCACTATATCTTCTTCCTTATCCTCCTACATTGCAATATATTCATCCCTCTATTCTCGCGACATCCAATTTTATGATATAATCCACTGCATATCGGTATACTAGTCATTCTATCATTGCCAGAGAAAATGCTAGAAGAAGATTGGCTCACCTAATTCGAGAACAAAAAATAAGCTTCGTTGCTTGTTATTGAACCCTTTCTTAATAAGTGTAAGATAGGTAATTTTGGAATAAATTTGGGTTTTGATTCTGTTATCTCAAATTCTAACGGGCACATTTGGATTATGTGGAAAGGGCCTGTCTCTTGTGATGTTATTCTGGATGATGATCAAGTCATCCATCTGTTGGTTAGGCACAACATCTAAAACTTCAGCTTTCTATTCTCAGCTATCTACGCTAGCTGCAACTATGTGACTAGAAGAGATCTTTGGGATACTTTAAGACAAGTTTCTAGTAGAATTGCAGGGCCATGGTTCTTGGCTGGGGATTTTAATTATATTCTCAAAGGGTCAGAAAGTAGTGATGGTCTGTTAATTTACAGGAGAGCCTCAGAAGATTTTGCTGATGCAATTCTTGATTGTGGGTTGGAAGACTTGAGTACTAGGGGGCCTAGATTCACTTGGTCAAATGGCAGATTATGTGAGAGACTGGACCGTGCTCTGGGAAATGCTGATTTTGTTGCCCTCTTGGATAACTGTCATATTTCGATTTTGAACAGAACCGCATCTGATCATTCTCCCATTATTTTAGAGTACAAACATAGGGGTTATACAGACCCTTTAGCCTTCAGGTTCCTTAACGTATGGACAAAACACCATAATTTCTTGGAGACTGTTCAAAACTGTTGGAGCCAATATGTGGAAGGTAACGGTATGTGGGTGCAATGGACTAAGTTGAATCGTCTCAAATGGGCTTTGAAATAGTGGAACAAAGCTGTCTTCAGGAATGTCTTCTCCAAAGTTAAAGAGGCTGATGAAATAGTGAATCGAATGCAGACTAACTTTGACAATAATCCTTCCCCTAATAACAGAAGTGAACTTAACAAGAGCCAAGCTATTATTTTTCACGCATTTGCTATGGAAGAAGATTTTTGGAGACAGAAATGTGGGGCAAATTGGATTAAGAATGGGGATAGTAACACAAGATACTTTCACGCTCTTGTTAATGGTAGAAGAAATAAGAACAGGTGTTGTAAATCAATGATGGCGGTCAATGTCTTGATAAAGAAGAGGACATTAAGAACTCTGCTCGTATTTTCTTTCAGAATCTATATGCCCAAGAGCAGTGCCATTAGCATGAAGATCTCCTAGACTGCATCCACTCATGTGTCTCGGATGACGAAAATCTGGCTCTAGTTAATATCCTTATTGATGAAGAAGTGAAAAGTGCCATGTTTGGAATGAGTAAGGATACCATTGTCGGACCAGATGGATTTAGTACCCACTTTTTTCAGTCATGTTGGGACATTATTGGCAAAGACGTTTGCAATGGAGTTTGATATGTTTTTTATGGATAATTCTTACATAGATGCTTCACCAGTACTGTAACATCCCGAAAATTTCTACAAATTAAGATAAGCAACGAAGTGGTTGTTTTGAAAGAATTACATGAATATCATTGAAAGATTGCTTGAAGATCAAAATATTGTTATTGAATTGACACTAAAGAAAGATCTTGGTTGATAATTGACATAAACTAAAGTGTAATGACTTAATTGACATGAATTGAAGAGTGTGAACTTGATTGAAAGATAATGCAAGGGGAAGGACTTCTTGGACAATTTCCCGACAAGTGTGCGGCGCCATACCGCGCCACTTGTCAGGAGGAGATTTGCGCCACTTGTCAAGATGTGGTTGGCGCCACTTGTCACGATATAGTTGGCGGAACTCAAAAGCTATTAAAATTAGCTAAATCCTAACTATTATATAAAGGAAGTTAAGAATTTCATTTTCTCTTCCAACCCATTGCCTTTTTCTCTCTCGAATTCCAAAATTCGTCCAACTTGGCCTTGGGAAGGAGAAAACCAATAAAAACCCGCCAAAATACCTATTTGTCCTTTGAAAAGAGTCATTTACCATATATGGAAGGATTATAGCTTGAAAGATAGCTTTAATTGAGGAATATCAAGGCTCTACGGATACTTTTTCACGTGGATTATTCGAAGAATATTTGAGGTGGGTAACCTGATTCTTTGATTCCTTTTCTACATGCATAAAGTTTTGATAAGATAAGTGTGTATTTGATTGATGGTTTTGATGAGACAAACATGGATTTGAATGCATTATTATTGAAAGAAAGATTTGTTTATTGCATTTGTATAGCTAGTTAATGCTCTACCCGTTTTGAATTGCTTTGTGATGGTATGGTCTTGGCCATTCTGATTTGTTTCCTGCACTATGACCTATTCAATGATCCCGGAATATGGGAGATTAGTGTGGAGTTTGTTTTGAATTGGAATCTTGGTATGGGTTTACCGGGGTTCATTGTGGATCCACTTAATTGAATTGAATCTGGCGCGCACCACGGGTAGTAGTTTAACTAGCGATAGGGCCCTTTTGTGCATTGAAAAGCTTTGTACATGCAATGATTTTCTTGAAAATGAGTTTCCTAAACGAAAGGTGAATCAAATGATTGTGTTATTCACTGAGTACGTTGTACTCACTCCCCACTTATTACAATTTTTGTAGATAATTGGAGTCGTAACAATTGAAAAGCAGGGCAAGCTGGATGTTGGATCGTGCTCGCGAATGGGAGTAGAGTTGTGCATGTGGTGTAAACCTGTTCTTGAAACTATCATGAAGTTATTACTTTTGCACCCCTATAGTATATATGTTTTTACATCTTATAACATATAAGAAAATAGTGAGTTATAATCTTTATATTGATTTGAATACTACTTTTCATTGTAAAAGTTTTATAATGATTTGGGCACACCTTGGTAATCAATGAAATATGTTTATCAATACAACTTCTTGTGTTTATATATTTTCTTGAAAAACATAGTTGTAATGTTTCTTTAAAAGGTTGACGGTTTGTTAACTTATGAAATTATCTTTATATATTAAACTCAGTAAGATAAGATAAATTGGATTGTTTCGCACGTCCCGTCCCCGTTATTTGAATAAAAGCTTCCGCTACCGAATTTGAAAATTTCCCTAAGATATTCGGAAATATTGTAAAGTTAGCGGGGGCGTGACAAGTACCACAATCAGTTTGATCCCTAAAATTGACAACCTATCACAGTGGAGAGATTTTAGACCTATTAGCTTATATACAGTGTTCAATAGGTTGATTTCAAAGGTGATTAATGACAGACTCAGCCTACTTTTGCCTAAGATCATATCCCAGAATCATAGTGGATTTGTAAAGAATAGAGATATTGCTGAAAACATTTTGTTGGCCCAAGAGATGATTTTTCAACTGGGGAAAAAAGTGAGAAGAAACAATGTTGCCATTAAATTGGATATGGAAAAAGCCTATGACAGACTTGATTGGAATTTTCTTTCTAAAGTGCTCAATAAGTATGGTTTCTCACAACAATGGATTGATCTAATATTTAGATGCATTTCAAAATGCTGGTTTTCTATGATGATTAATGGGTCTCTTACTGGATTCTTCCACTCTTCGAGGGGGTGAGGCAAGGCGATTCCTTATCTCCAAGCCTTTTCATACTTGCCGAGAAGGTTTTGTCTAGAAATCTGAATAATCTTTTGACCTCTAAGAGAGGATAGGGTTACGCCTATGAAGGCAATGTGCCGATCACACATTTAGCTTTTGCAGATGATGTGATCATTTTTTTGTAATAGGAGTAAAAACGTGATTTGTGCGCTAAACAGTCTTCTCACCAAGTATGAGCAGACCTCTGGACAATTGATCAATAGAGCTAAAAGTGGTTTCATTGTTGCTAGGAAAACCCCCACATATTGTAAGGATATCATTAGTAATGTTACTGATTTTAAGCAAGAGCACCTATCTATCACATACTTGGGAGTTCTGTGGGAGTTCTGCTATGTAATGGCCACACAAAAATAAGCCTCTTTGATAAGCTGGTGGACAAGATCAGAAAAAAGCATATCTGGATGGATTAAAAAAAAGCTCTCTCCTGGGGAAAAATTGGTTCTTATCTAAAGCATCTTAGCTGCTATTCTCATCTATTCCTTTCAGGTGATTTTGGCTCCCTCTGCAGTCATTAAGAATATTGAAAGACTTTTTGCCAGATTCTTTTGGGGTGAAACTGTATCAGGTCGAGGCCTACGTTGGGCCAAATGGGAGAAAGTCTGTAGACCCACTGAGGAGGGAGGAGTTGGTCTTAGACTTCTCTTGGACATGATGAAGTGCTTCAGTGCTAAGTTGTGGTGGAAGTTTATACATCAAAAGTCTCTTTGGGCGTCTGCTATTCAGGGTAAATACTGCAGGAAAGTTCATCCCACTAAAGTGCAACAAAAAAATTCACATACTGCAATTTGGAAAAGGCTTATCAGTGGTGCTGAGATTGTTGAGCCATTCATTTCTTGGAAACTTGGTAGGGTGGACTGTTTCTTTTGGTTAGATAGATGGTTTGATGATGAAATTCTGGTGCACAAGGCCATTGCCGAACCGAATTGCAATATGAAAGTAAGGGACTTTATTGTTGTTGGTGAATGGAATGTTGCGTTGCTTAAAATTTGGCTTCCTTCATATGTCATTCAGAACATTATTTGCTTCCATTTCAATCAAAAGCCTGATAGCATTTGCCTGAAGTATCCATAGAACGGTCAATTCATACTTTCTTTTGTTTGGAATCAAATCAGGGACAAACAAACCATTAATATGATAAGTAAAGTTATTTGGCACAATATTATTCCCAAGAAAACCAGCATCTTCTGTTGGAAAATTGTGGAATGGTCGGATCCCTACTGATTCTACCATGCAAAAGAAATATCTCATCTCTATGGGATTCAAATGTCAATGTTGTAGGACCATTGAAAAAATTGATCACGTGTTCTTTGAAAACCACATAGATCTTAAGGTTTGGCACTACTTCTTCGATCTTTGTAGGGTGACACACTTCCTAGAGACCAATTTTAGCCAAATGATTATGCACTGGATCCTCTCACATAATGCTATGAAACAAGACCAACTTCTCTCCACATTTCCATTCCCCTCTTAGTTGTCTGGTTTTTATGGTGTGAAAGAAATCAAGCCAAACACAGTGATAAAAACATGAGTGTTATCGAAGTTATCAATAATATTAAGAGAACCATGTTCTTAATGCACCGTGCAAGGCTGCTAAGAGATAATTTCTGGCATGACAAAGGTGCATGGAAAACTCATTTCACTAAGGCCAGTGGGCGCCATGAGAGACCCCCCAGGATCATTAAATGGGAACCCCCTATTGTTGGAGCCTTGAAACTTAATGTTGATGGGGTTTGGAATTGGGAGAATAATGACATGGCGATTGGTGGGGTCATAAGGGATTGTAAAGGAAATTTGGCTCTAAGTTTTGAGTCCTTCCTAGGCAAAGGAAACTCCTTTTTTTTTTTTTTCTAAAGTCAGTGCTATTCTCTTTGGTCTTCAAATATCCAGAACCCACAATCTTAACATCAGCTCTGTTGAATCTGATTGCAAATATGCCATCGATCTTATTAATAAGGCCAAAGAAGGGCCGGGGACTGTGAAAACCAAGCTTTACAAATTAGGCAAGTTTGTATAGGAATGAACATTACTTTCAAATACACATATAGGCAAGTTAACCTTGTGGCTGATGCTTTAGCTCATCTTAGCCTTAAAAACAAGAGTACTTGTGCTCACTTGTCTCAATAGGTACCGGATAACATTCGAAAACTTCTCCATTGTGATGCTATAGGCCTGTCCTTTACCCCTCACTGCCATCTAGATTTTTTTTCAGCAGCATGGGTAGAGCATGTCTAGAGAGAGAATTTTTACACACTTATTTGATCTCTGGCTTATTTGGAAATCATTGGAGAATTTGTTCTAACCTTCCCAAACCCCTGCACCTATTTTCATTTTTCTTAGCTTTGTTTGCAGGTGTCTGGTTGGAAGCTTTCACAGTTTCCCTTATCATTCATCAGAAAAATTTATATCTGATCCTCTTGCCCTTGATTTTAGATTTCGTACTCATTCCTACTACTTTATTTGGCTCTTTTTCTTCATTTCCTACACAAGGCCTCAAAACCTTTTTCACCTTTGACTATTTCATATCTGACTTCTGTAATTATTGGCATTATCTACTTTCCACCTCCTGTTATAGATCTTGTATTTATAGTGCTTTGTTTAACCCCTCTTTCGTTGACTTTTTAGACCTTTTTTTTTCTTTTTACTTGGTCTAGCCATTTCCGCTTGGCCTCCAATTTGGTCATAGTTTTTTCATCTTGGCTCGACATGAATTCATTGTTGGTACAAGGCAAAGACAAGTCCTTGGCGTGGATCCCCTCTCCAAAAGACTTTCCATTACTATTTCTTAGGGCTTGCATGATTTTGATCATCTCTTTTCCCACGTCATTTTAATTGGGAGCTCTTGCTCCCTATATTATAATTTTATTCCTTTTGCCTATATGGATCTGATCTCTGTGTATATTGTTTCTCAGCAGAATTATTTTCCCAGCCTCTTTTCAGCCATGACATTACAAAATACTTGGACAGACTGCTCAAACACTATACCAAGATGCCTTCTGGGGTGTTATGATACAATATCAAAATTATGGTGCTTATATCAATTACTCACTCCCACTTATTAAGATGTCCAATGATCAAGTTGATGACATGTTCAAATGTGATTACTTTACTTGGAACCAAATCTCATACTCCCCAAAGGATGATAGGAAGAATGGTAGAAGATTTCCAGGAATTGGTCAATTGCAATCCCAACGTTCATCCCTGAGACTTAATGGAGGAAGTTTTTGGCTAATTATGTTACATGAGGCGAATTTCATCCTACAGAAAATATCAATCCTCACTCTGGTTTGGTCAAGCGTTAACCTCATCATCTCAAAAGAATGCTTTACGGTGGCGCATATGAGTATTAAATGGATTGAATCTTGGTCGCATAGAGGGGTCATATTTGTTGTTGTGGTTTTGTTTTCTCCTATGCTTGTGCCCTTTATGATGTTTGTTTCTGCATGATGCTGTTGGTTGTCCTCTGTGTGAAGATGCTGTTTGTTTTTGCTTGTTTTTGGCATCGCCTGCATCCTTTGCTTTGGCATCTTGGTGTTGTTTCTTGGTTGGTTATGTTTGAGGTTTTGTATTGCATGGTTCTTGCTACTATTTCTTTGTTGGTACTGGCCGGAGGTTAGCTTGGTTATTGCTGCTGATTGGTTGTATTTTGTCCTCCTTGCTGGAGGTTTGGTTTGTACATCATGTACCTTTTTTTGTGATTAATATAGCTGGCCACTGCAAGTAGTTTTTTTTTAAAAAAAAATGATAATTAATAATTTACAGGAGCATCTAATCTAAGAAAAAAATCTACCTTCAATGTATAAAACAGAAAAGCATGATACCGCTCCCCCTTACTTATTTACTGGGTAACTTCATGAATTTTATATTATTTGGACACACAAGTGAACAAAAACTTTAATAAAAGTGGTTCAAATTACTTTATTATTATTACTCATATACGGTTCAAAGGGTTTAAAGTAATTTTAAGAGTAATAATTTAATATGAATATCCTTTTGTCAACATTTTTATTCACATGTATATCTAAATAAATTAGTTCAAATTTTATAGATGAAGTCATCCAATGAATATGGTGACAAGAAAGTGGCATTACTCAACTGAAAAAAAAAAAAGAAAAAGAAAAAGAAAAAGAAAAAGAAAAAGAGAAGAAGAGGAAGAAGTCACGTGCCGATACATCATCCGTCCCTCCCGATTGGCACGCAATCACGCATACGATAAAATATAAATAGGTGAAAATATAATTACTGCAATAATGCATATTTTCTGAATCTAGCTACATATTAACGTCAGTCGTACTTTGGACCTAAATTTTGCTCCTATCGATCGATCTCTCTCTACTCAATTTTTTCGATCCTGGAAGGTGCAGCATTCGATAGGAGAAATTTCAAGGTACATATGATTTTGTATCTCTCTTGTTAAAAGCACAAATTTGGATTCGATTGTGTTCTCTTTTTGTTGAATTGTTGGATCCAACTCTCGTGTTTAATTTGTTTGTGTGCCCAGATTGAAACGTGACTCGCAACGGTTTGCTTGTTTGGTAAGGGACTGGGAGTTGGGCATCCATTCAAAGGTTCGATTTTTCTCGTTAATTCATATTCAATTTTAGCCACAAAAAAAAAGGGATTTTTGATTCATTTTCTTTTATGGATTTGGTTCTTAGATTCGGATTGGATTGGATGAACTGGGTGGAATTCGTTCAGATAGAGGTTTGGTTAAAGATCTGGACTTTTGAACATATATAAGCTTTTCTGATTGAGTGGATTGATGGCAACTCCAGGGGGACCTAGGCCGGGGAATTTTCCCCCCAATTACAACCCTAATTCTCTTGCTAATAATATGCAAAATTTCCAAATTAATCAGCAGCAATCCAATAATCCTAGTGGTGGTGTTTCGAGACCTCCTAATGCTGCACCACCTGGACAACAGCCCCCACCTTTTGCAGCAAATCGACCGCGTGCACCTCCACCGGGTGTTTTTCCTAGGGGTTCCACGCCTCCTAGTGGTCCCCTGCAAACCACATTGCCTCCAAATGTGGCACCCACATACACTGGTCCACCGTCTGTATCTCAGCCTCCTTCCTCTTTCATTACGCGAACTTCACCTCCCGTGGCACTGGGATCTTCAGCTGGTGGTTCTGCTGTTCCTCTGCCTCCTGGTGCTGTCCCATTAACTGGACCAGGTGCCCGCCGACCTTTTATGCCTTCTTCTCCAACAGCAGGTCCTGGAATGCCGCCTCAAACGAGCGCTTCTGGCCCAGTTACTAATGGACCAACTGCAGTCTCTTCATGGCCTGCACAAGGTGGGCCACGTTTCCCTCCTGCCATGGGTGGTATGGCACAGCCATCACAGCCACCAGTTGGACCTCCTCAGTTACCAGCACCGATGTCATCTGGGCCATCTGCTCAACCTTTACAAACGCGTCCAAATTTTGGGAGTTCTGCTGGTGCACCACCTGTCTCAGCACAACCTGCCCCACCATTTTCGGCCCCGCGACAAAACATGCCCCCTTCTCCAGGTTCATCGCCATTTTCAGCAACAGCTCAAGGCATGCCTCAACCTTCAGGATCTCCTTATGGGATGCAAACATGGCCACCACAGCCAGGGCAGGTTACAGCCTATTTACAATCTCTTTTTACGAATGCTATTTTTTCCCCCAAATTTTTTATTTATTTGCCACTTGAAGTTTGTTACCATAGGACATGAATGTTAAGTTATGTTACTCCTTTATTTTATTTTATTATTTTATTTTTTAAAGTAAATAAATGATGGCTTAATACATTTGTCCAAGAAACACATGTTTAGCATTTAGCTTATCGCAATAGTATTGGGCAGTGGCTATTGATGATCACGCTTATTGTTATGTCACTTCTCTTTTCCGGTTAGTAATATGATAATAGAGCTCCCTCTTTGCCGGTCAGAGATCTATTTACAGCATCATGTCTTCTTGGCATGGCCTCCAAGACGAATGTATGCCTCTGACATGAATGAAAGTAAATGAAACCATTTTGAACATGTAGATATTCATTGATAAGAAAAAATACTGCCAAAAAATTAAGATGTGATTTTAACTTTAGAAAATGATTATGCTTACTGTTTTATAATGTGCTATGGATTGTACATCACAAGAGGTTATAATTACCTGCTCAAAGCTTACTTTTATGAAAGCAATTCGCGGGTATTGTCTGTTCAAAAAAAAAAAAAGTGCCATTTGTCAAAGCATATGAGTCACTGAACCTTGGGGAAGTTGAGGGATGTACTCCCTGGTCTTTCCTTTTCTGGTTTCTTTTACTAGACTTTGGTTTTTGGACTGTGGTTTCAAGCTTAAAAATTGTTGTCAGTATTTATTCGGGTTTTTCTAGAACACTGTCAAATCCTAAAAGTAGAAACAGAAAACTAAGATTTTCTGAGAATTGACTTAATCGTAAGTTTGATTTTTTGGTTAAGCACCTAAAAGTAATCAAGGAGAATGTGTAGAGAGAGGTATATGATAACCTATAACTTCACATTCACCATGTAATCTCCCAAGTACAGATATTCTGTGTAGATCTCAGAACATACCATATGCGTGGCTAATTACTTTTCAAAACGGAGGAACAATATCTGGCTAGATGACCTGGGCATTTGAGAACTTTTTCTTTTCTTTTCTTCTTCCCTCCTTTTTGGCCTCATGTGACAACTAAATGACATGGTCCATATCTACACTTAGATCAGTGTATGGCTCAGATAACATTGATGATAACACTTGAGCAGGTGATAAGCAAGGCAATGCCAGTGAATTTATGTTCCATGCAGCATTCTTTTTTATCTTTGGACTGTTCTGATGATATTTCAATTTGCAAAATATCACTATGCTTGTAGTTCTTTGAATATTCATTTAAACTTGGTTGTATTTTTCAGATGGCTCCACATCCTCCAGTCCATGGTCCTATGCATCAGCAAAGGATGTACGGAATGCCAGCAGCCCCACCTCCACTTCCAAATCAATCTATGGCTTTGAGTCATACAGGGCAGTCGAAAATTGATCCCAATCAGATACCTCGCCCCATTAGAAGTTCCTCTGTGATTATACATGAGACCCGTCAGGGCAATCAGGCAAACCCTCCTCCGGTAATAGATTCTGCTATCATTGAAAAGAAAAACCATTCTCTTTATCTCTATGTTTTATGTATTTTATTATGTTGTCTTTGTTTATAGTTTTAAATATGTCATTATCATACAAATTGATAGTGGAGGCTAACTGTTATGTGCCAGAGAATAGTCATCCATCTTGTCTCAATTTATCTAACAGAAGTTTTTCTTTCTATTTTTTGTGAAGCCGGCAACAAGTGATTATATTGTCAAGGATACTGGGAACTGCAGTCCACGTTACATGAGATGTACCATTAATCAGGTCAAGAATCTTTTCATGTTCTGAATTCTTACTAAATTTTTATGCAACTGCTAATTACAATTTTAGGTTTTATTATTATTTTAAATTCTACTTTCATTCCCTTTCTTAGAAGCCGTATGATTCTTTGTATGAGCAATTTTAATATCTAATATTGATTGAAGCTTTTGTTTCTTATAGATTCCATGTACAGTAGATGTTCTATCAACATCTTCAATGCAGTTGGCTCTGTTGGTCCAGCCTTTAGCTCTTCCTCATCCATCTGAGGAGCCCATCCAAGTAATGTGTTGAATTCTGTTTCCTGCCTGTCATCTTTTATTCTTCTTCTGTTCTAATGGCATTAATAAGTGATCATATTGCTTGTTTGGTAATCCGAAGACGCTTGTATTCCATAACAACTTACCCTTTGCATAAAAAAAAATCCATCTTTAGTTTGCATTCACTTTAACTCTGTGTGCGTTCTATTATAATTCGAACTTTGAGCTATTTGTTAAAGATAGCTTTATTGCTTTCTATTACTTGATCTTTGAAGTTTCTACCTGTAGTACTCGTGAGGAAAGGTGTAGTTCCTTGTGAATGTCTTCACTTTTCTAACGAACATGGATGATATTTAATTTGTTTGTTATTATTCTTTCTTTTTCCTATTAGCACTGGAGATCCTATGCATATGGTTTGCTCCTTACTGATCGATCCAGCTATCCTGGCAATTCTGCTTGAAATTTGCAAGCGCAATAACCTTAGTCCTGATATACTTGAACTGAAAAATATTATTGAGCTTAATCAGATCCCATGTGATGGTTATGGATGGCTTACCCTTATCTCTAGCACAAACTCCATGTTCCTTTGTTTAAAGTTTCATGTTTGGTTTGTTAGTTTTACTTGTCATTAACTATCTACCTAAAATATACATTTAACTTATGCTATTCCCTTTATATGGGTCGTTGGTTTCTAGGACACTTTTCTTAGTGACTTTGCTCATATTACTCAGGTTGTGGATTTTGGGGAAAGTGGTCCTGTTCGATGTTCTCGTTGTAAAGGTTACATAAATCCTTTCATGAAGTTTATTGATCAAGGCCGGCGTTTCATTTGTAACTTGTGTGGTAAGAATAACTGTTTTATAATAATTTGGTGATTTTCCCTTTTTGCTTTATGCAAGGTTTTTCATCTTTGTAATTCATTGGATTCAACCTTCTCAGTGCTCTTATTTGTCTTTGCGCATTTTAAAACATATAGGGTTGAGTATCTATGATTTGTCATGTCGTATAAATACCAATCACTAGTGTTGAATTCGTTGGATCCTTAAATGTTATATACTCAGTTTGCCATTGGATGAATACATAGAGTCAATTATTATTATTGGTATTGTCACTGGTTTTGTTTATTTCCCATATGTGCAATTTGCTACTATTTAATAGATTGTAGAACTATGCCCTTTCATGTTTGTACTAATTTTATTAAAAAAAAAAAGTCTTTCTTCGAATTCTTCTTCAACCATACACGCTTTCAATAAAATAATTCTATACTTGGATCCGTGACAATTTTCGCTACTTTTCAACCACACCTTCTACAAAAATCACCTTTCACAAAATTACTTCTGAAACAGTAAAAAGATATTGCCTTCTACTTCAATTATTGCCTTTGTACGCATTCACTTCTTACTATTACTTTTGCAGGATTTACGGATGAAACTCCACGTGACTATCACTGCAACTTAGGCCCAGATGGTAGGCGTAGAGATGCTGATGAACGTCCTGAGCTGTGCCGAGGAACTGTTGAATTTGTTGCTACCAAGGAATACATGGTTAGTAACATTTTTGGTGAACTTTGTTTAATTTATCATGGGACTTCATTCAGGATGAAGTCACTTGCACGATAATATCATGGGTCATGCTTATTCATTAAATATAGTGCTCATATTTCAGAATATGACAATTTTCAACAGTTTAAAAGGTCATCCTACTTAATTATATTTAGAAGTCCTTCCTGGAGCATCAGTTCTCTATCCTCCTAGGAAACCACTCCAACTTTTTTTTTTAGGGCAAAGTGCTTTTACTTAGTAAAAGACTATGAGTAATTGCCAACATTCCTTTCTAAAATGTGATAAAATGTTGGATGTTAGGGTCAAAGAAGATCATCTGTATTTCAAAGTCTTCCTTCAAGACCAAGTTTCGGTGCAAGCAATCTGTTGCACTCTGCATGTGCTTCTGAGCTTTAATATCTTCTGTTCACTTTTAAGGTTTTCATTTGCATAGGTTTCCCACACGAAAAATCTCTAAGCTTGTGACTTATTACAGGTGCGAGAACCAATGCCTGCTGTATTTTTCTTCCTTATTGATGTATCCATGAATGCCATGCAGACTGGTGCAACTGCAGCAGCTTGCAGTGCAATCAACCAAGTTATAGCTGATCTTCCTGTACGTTCAGAATTGGCATCTCTATCTTGATATAGATAATTATATATAATTCAACCAATCTCAACGTGTGAATTGCTTTTAATTAACGTGTATATAGATTTTTGAAGTTTAGAGGTTAATACTGGTAATGTAGATAATTATCTTGTAAGCAGACTCTTCAAATGCCTTTTTCTAGACCTGATGAAGATGCTTGATTCATAAATCATTGTAGGTTCTTGACGTAAGTTACAAAAAATTGTTCCTTGGAAATTGCAACTTTCTTTTAGTCAGATAAAGCGTCATTTGGGGTTTATAGTTTGTTGACACAACACATAAGAACACGAGTGCCTTGTTACAATGTTTTACCTTATTCCAATTTTGAAGTTCCACATGGCTATACTATGCAAGTTAATTATTGAATTTTTCCTCTTACCTTCAATCTCCTGGTCTTGTCTGGTTTGATGTTTGTTATTGACTTTATTGGCTGACCTTCCATTTTTCATTAGAGAATGTCTCACTTTCTTTCATTTCCTTTATAATAAGTATCTGTCCAATCTTCCTTATGGATTTAACTCTCTTTGTTTCTTTTTTAGGGAAGAAACACTAATTATCGTCCTCTAAATTATTTCTTATCTCCAATTCATATCTGAATTTGATCAACTCATCGATAGATCTATCAAAGAGTTAATATTCTTGCTTTACTTAACTTGAAAGATCTGAATGCTTGTGATGCTGACGAATACAAACCAAGAAAAGAAGGGGAAAAGGTAAGAGAAATAGAAGAAATCAAGGGGGGAGAAATATCAGTTCTATTCATAAAGGAAAAGTGAAGAATACAATTATGAACCCTCTATTTATGGTTTAAAGCCTATCCTAATCAAAGACAAAATCAATGAAATAAAACCATAATTTAAGAAAGAATGAGATCCTAATCTGAATGTGAAGGGGGGAAAAAGGATAAAATATAACTCCATTTGACCATTCTACTAGATCTTTGTCAGCATGTTTAATTGCAGTTTTTTGTTGTGTCCTAGGGATATATGATGCTTTTGTGCTTTTTTTTTTTTTTTTGGGGGAGGGGGGGTGCTGTTTGCGCACTTGCCCTACTAGGTACGTTTGCCAAGAAAGAGAGCTTAATTATATTTGACATTGATGTTCTATCTCTTGCAGGAGGGTCCTCGGACAATGGTGGGCATTGCTACATTTGACTCAAGTATCCACTTTTACAACCTAAAACGTGCATTACAACAGGTTGTGTAGAATTATCAGCTTCTTGTTTGCTATAACCGTATTGCATACTAAAACTGGCTATTTCTTGGCTAGGTTGATTCAAAATGTTTTTTTTTTTTTTTTGGGGAAATAATGTTGTTTACATTTATTATTTACTATGTTGATATAAAATCCCCTAATTATGTTTTATCACCTTATTAGTTATCTCACGCAAAACAAGGTCGGCACAAGGTATCAGTCAAAAGTTATGTTGCAGGGAATGTTGGCTTATAATATTTTGCTTCTGTTTGATTTGCAGCCATTGATGCTTGTAGTCCCTGACATACTAGATGTCTATACTCCTCTTGAAAGTGATGTTATCGTTCAACTTTCTGAGGTATGACATAATCCTTAATACTGTATCGTCTTTCTAAAGGCTAGTTTTTTCTTTTGCTGCAAGTCATTGACTTCCAGATTTGTATAATTACTGCTTCCCAAACTCCTCTTTTCTCCCTTTGCAAATATATTTTGTTTACCCTATTTGCTTTTCATTTTCTTTCTTTCTTTCTTTCTTTCTTCCTCTGGGGTTACATTTCCTAGGAGGTAAGGGGTGTTAGCTTTAAGGTGTTAGCGTTTTCATTCATTTCAAAATTTTAAATATTGAAATTAAGTTGATAAATGCAGTGTCGTCAACATTTGGAGCTTTTACTTGAAAGCATTCCAACAATGTTTCAGAACAATAGAACGGCTGATTCAGCATTCGGTGCAGCAATAAAGGTAAAAACATTTTATACCATCTCCATTTATAGCATGTACATTTTTTTCCTAAGATCTTATTAGTGGTTAAATTGTTAAGTGATTCAGGTTACAGTTTCAGTTGTCAAGGCCTCATCTAAAAGAATTAAGTTTGTGGATGAGAAATACAAGGCATATCATGTTTTGGGGGGGGGGGAATTTGGGGGCATCTTAAGATGAGGATGTGATCTGTCCTAAGAACTTCATCTTTTCTGAACTCTATTTTACTTAACCTATACCATTATGAGGACTAGTTATGATCAAGTTGGGACACGCTTACTTCAGAATGGAATCAATTAGATGAAACATATTTAGCGGGTGTTCACAAAGTGTTCTTGTTTAAAAATGGAGTTAGATTTTTTGAGAATGTGTGGTTGAGATTTGTGTAGTACATGTGGGTCTTGTCAAATATGTGGATGTGATTGGTTTGACTAGATTTGTTTTTAAATAGAAATAGAATGTGAACTTGGGCTCAACATGCTGCTCCCCCGGTAGTTACCTGCTTTACCATGCATCAACCTCAGATCATTCAGTTACCATGAGAATCTTCTCATTTTTGTATATGATTTCACTGTGCATTTGATCTTTCATGATATGCTTTTCCACTGGTTTAAATAATAGTACATGAGTATTTTATGGTTTTCATCCTTTTCACGTCAGGCCGCTTTCTTGGCGATGAAAAGTTCTGGGGGCAAGCTTCTAGTTTTCCAATCTGGTAAGCTTACAAATGTGTCTGCTTATTAATGATCTGATCTTGTAGAAAAACTGTGCTTACTGTTTGTGATGTTACAGTCTTGCCATCAATTGGTATTGGATCCCTTTCTGCTAGAGAAGCTGAAGGTAGAAGCAATAAATCCGCAGGAGAAAAGGTATCAATCCTTTATCTGTGTTTTACATTTTTATTCTAGGTTTATTCTTTACTGTGATTAATGTGTTTTAGTTTAACTGAATCTGTGTTGTGGTCTAATTGTTCTATATGTAAGTATATTGTAATTTATGATTCTGCATAATCCTTGTCCAATTCAGGAGGGGCAGAAATTACTCCAACCAGCAGACAAAACTCTGAGACAAATGGCTATTGAATTTGCTGAATACCAGGTGATGGTTCATTGTTTTTTCTCCTCAAAAAAGCAGATGTTATCGAGATTTAAACATTGGCATTACTTCATATTTATTATATTCTACTTTGTCCATGCCATTTATGACACTTACAGGTATGCGTTGACGTGTTCATCACAACCCAAGCATACGTGGATATCGCTTCCATCTCTGCAATCACCAGAACTACAGGAGGCCAGGTAATTATAAATTAAATCTTTTCTTAGCCAAGAAGGAATTATTTAAATGAACTTCTTGTGTGGTGGTTGAGGTATCTATATTTTAAGATTGGAGCATGAATTGGGTTTTCGTTGAATTATTTTTCAATCATAGACAATTGATTTGCATTCTTACTGGTTTTGAGGCCTGATATAGGAAGTTTTTCTTTTTATCCAGGTATATTATTATTACCCATTCTCTGCTCTGTCTGATCCTGCTAAGCTTTACAATGACCTTCGGTGGAATGTCACAAGGCCTCAAGGATTTGAGGCGGTGATGCGTGTAAGATGCAGCCAGGTGTGTTTCTTTTACTCTGAATATTTCTCAGCTTGTCATCTACGCAGTTAGTATTTCTGTTCCTAGAACAATTCAATGCTTGACAGGTGATGGGAAAATCACAAATTGATGGAGCTACATTTCTCTTGTTAGGGTATTCAAGTACAAGAGTACTATGGAAACTTCTGCAAACGCATTCCAACAGATGTTGATCTACCTGCAGTATCTCTCTCTCTCTCTCTCTCTCTATATATATATATATATATCTATCTATCTCTTTCACACACACACAGAGACACACACATGCGCCCCCCCCCCCAAAAAACACCCACCCCACCCACCCACGCTGAACATACTACTAAATACCTAACAGTTTCTGGCCATGCATGTGTTACTAAACTCTGAATCAGGCTTCAGTTAATGACATTATGACATATTTCTATTGTTACTATTGTTAGCTATGACTGTAGATATGATATACACAATTCTGAAGTTGCAGTTTTCATTCTCCTTTGCATCCTCTGGACCTGACATAGTTTATTTGCGTCAGTTTGAATCTACAAGTGGCACTTCCTCTATTTTATATTACTGAGAACATCGACGGGGTTACTTTCTTTGTGTCTTTGCAATACCATTTGCCATGAGATGAATCACATATTCTATGCTCGGTGTCACTTTTTGTTGTTGCTAGCAAATGATTGCTTCGCAATTTTTATATCCACTTTTGAAGCCCTAATGCATTTAGTTTGAGATTGAAATCAGCAAGCTACATCTGACAGGAAAAAATTTCGAATCAATCAGATCCATCCCTGTTTAAGAACTGAAATAAGGACAACTGATTTTTTAACTAATAAGCAAATACGCTTGACATGTTGGATGCCATTTGTTATAAAGAAATTCTTCTGTTTATATTTTTGCACTGTTGAAACTGATTATTGGAGCATTGATTGGATTTAATTAGGACAATTATCTTTCAAGTTCTTTGGTAGTAAGGATCTTGGGGATCAGAAAAATGTACTCGTAATATCTGCATTGTTTCATATCTGCAAATTACAGTTCATTCTGTTTGTTTTGGTTGTTTACATGTGTCCTTAAACCAAATTGTTAAAGAGACAATTTAAATCAATATATGTTGCCCATCTTTAACAGCTTAATTTTAGATGTATGGTTAACACAGTATTGGAGCTGCACAAAAATGCACTGTACACGATGCCGCCATTATATCTAGTTGTTTAGGCCCCAGTTCAAGCTTCTCTACCACCCACTTATTGAACATTGGGCATGTTCTAGGCCTTTGATGGGAAACATGAATTTTATTTGCATCTGAGTGGGTTTTGTTGAATGCAAATTTAAATGGATAAACACGATCCCCACTAGGTTTAGCAGATAGATGTGATGGTAAACACAAATGACAAATTTATTGGAAACGTTTTTGTTATTGTCGTTGCACATTTTACTTTTTGAATTGTAGTTCTATATTTGCTTTTGCCTGATTTGCTGTTAACTAAACTTCACTTCTGCAGATTGACTGTGACAAAACAATAATGGTAACCTTAAAACACGATGACAAATTGCAAGAAGGCTCAGAATGCGCTTTTCAGGTGCAACCTCTATTCTTTGCATATTGTGTAATTATGTTGCAGCCACAGCAAAATCTAATCACTTTGTGTAATTATTGTTGTCTAGTGTGCTCTCCTCTACACGACTGTATTTGGACAAAGAAGAATCCGGGTTTCAACCTTGTCTCTTCCTTGTACTACAATGCTGAGTAATCTGTTTCGCTCTGCTGACTTAGATACCCAATTTGCTTGTGTTCTGAAGCAAGGTATGGGTTATGCGCTTACCTTGTTAATGTTGTCCTTAAATTGGTTAAATTTAAGATTTTGCAGTGGCTTTTGTCTTTTATTATGTTATAGGCTACCTTTTCTATCTTTGTACTACTTAGTCGTGTTTGGTATAAAATGTTTTTATTGTAAATAATCCCTCACCTGGCTTCACCACCCCACCCCACCCCCTATAGTTACTTTTTAGTCACTAAAAACAAATATTAACATTGGTTTCTTCTTTGTTGGTTACATACTGACTCTGCTGTTTGATAATTTCCATCTGACAGTGGCTGGTGAAATTCCCGCCGCTCCGCTCACACAAGTCAGGGAACAAGCTACAAATGTTTGCATTAACATTTTGCACTCATACCGCAAATTTTGTGCCACAGCATCATCCTCTGGTCAACTCATACTTCCGGAGGCGCTTAAGCTGCTGCCTCTATATACGCTTGGTATGTTTTACTTATGCCATAACTTTCATCTTTTATCAATGTGTACTCCAAGAGCTGGTTTTGGGATGGTTTTCCGATAGCCACCCCACCCGTTTCCATGACACTTCAAACTGGAGGAGCCCCTACCAAATAGCTAACAGTATTGGCTAATGATCTGACTCTGAGGCCCTATGCTGCCCAGATTTGGGTGTGATCATGGAGTTTCCGCTTAATTAAGATTTCTCTTATAATGTTGTAACTACACATGTTATTATCATTTAGTTAATCAGATGAAATCCCTAGAGTTCATCCATGATACCTTTTTAATCTAATTTTATACAAAAGAATAAGAATAAGAGAATGGGACGCATTTTCCAATTAGAGAAGAAAGAATATCTTAAACACCCAACTCCTACTCTACCCTGATATGCTTATTGTCATGCAGCTTCTGTTGTTGATTAACAAACTCTGAATTCTCTTGTTGTGAATGTTGGAGCAAAATATTACTTTGATCTAGCTGCCACTCCTATGAAAATAACTACGGTGAACCTGATACCTTAATCTAACTTTGTTGCGGAAAAAGGGTTTTTCAGTAAGATGCATTTTCCAATTCAAGACGAGAGTAAATGGAGATAAATGACATCCTATCATAATGGTAGTTCACTTCCACGACTTGTGTTGGCTATGGTTCGACCTTACTTTATAATGGATTCTGCTACTCTTCTATTTTAGGATTTTTTTATTGAAGATAAAATGATTTATATGCCACCTTATCTAATAGCTTGTGCATTTAGATCAAAATTTTCAACAATTCATATTTAGTTCCTTATACCTTTTCCAGCTCTGCTCAAAAGCAGTGGATTACGAGCTGATGGAAGAATTGATGAGCGGTCCTATTGGATTAATTATGTTTCTCCTTTATCTGCTCCTTTGGCAATCCCGTTGGTGTACCCCAGGATGATAACAATTCATGATCTGGATGAAAAGGTCTGTGTTTGTTTGTGTGATGATACTTGAATTGGTGTTAGAATGCTCCTTCTAAAATGTTTATACTCTGAACTGTCAGGATTTGGATGATTCCCTTGTTCCTCCTCCTGTTCCACTTTCCAGTGAAGACATTTCTGACCAAGGAATATATCTCCTTGAGAATGGTGAAGATTGTTTAATTTATGTTGGCAACTCGGTCAGTCCAGATATTTTGCAAAAGTTGTTTGGCATTTCTTCAGTTGAAGAAATCCCTAATCAGGTATTCTGCATGGTGTTTCCTAGCTTATATTTTTTGATTGTCATCTGAGCCTTCATTTAGATTATTTTGCCTGGTAGGATGTCCACAACATATCTAGCAAGAGTGTCTTTATGAAAACCATTCCAAATATTCTTCTACCTAGAATTGTTGAATTCCATCTGACTTTTCAGATGCATGCTATAATTATTGAAGTGTATGAAATGGGATCGGTACATTTATTGTTCATGCTTGCCGTTAAAAATTTCAACTACTGTCGAGCTTAACAGTGTTTTACCTTTTCAGTATGTACTCCAGCAATATGACAATCCATTGTCAAAGAAGCTAAATGAAGTTGTAAATGAGATAAGGCGGCAGAGATGTTCCTACCTGCGGTATGAATATCCTTTTAGGAAATAATGTTGCCCTCTTTGTTTAATTTAGTGTTTGCTTCTATAATTGTGGCAAGTGGAAACTTGTTCCGTTCGTCTAATATCTTTGTTTCTTTTCTACTGCTTCAGCTTAAAATTATGCAGAAAAGGAGATCCATCAGGTTAGTGAATTGTACTACCCTTTCCCTCCGGGCACCAAACCCAAGCATGTCTTCTTAGGGGTGAATAAAGTGAGAGGGAAAAAAAAGTAAAACAAACACGGAAATTGACATTGAAGTGTACAGTAAATTTTTGCAGTGTGGTAGGAGGGTTTTATGAGCTACTGAAATTGAGTGCGAGAGAGAATAACATGAATGAAATTTGGTGGAATTTTTACTCATTGACTTAATGAGAGGGAAAAAAAAAAAGTAAAACAAACACGGAAATTGACATTGAAGTGTACAGTAAATTTTTGCAGTGTGGAAGGAGGGTTTTATGAGCTACTGAAATTGAGTGAGTGCGAGAGATAATAACATGAATGAAATTTGGTGGAATTTTTACTCGTTGACTTAATGAGGATCGCGATAAAGTTGTTGTCTGTTTCAAGTTATATTACCTTTTGTATAATTTTCTTCATTATTTTTGTTCCTTCGCAGGGATGACGTTTTTCTCTTACATGGTAGAGGACAAGACTCCTGGTGGGCTATCATATGTCGAATTTCTAGTGCATATCCATAGGCAGATTCAGAGTAAAATGGCTTGAAGATACACACATTTTTTTTTTTTTTTAAGTTTACCAATTTTGTTACTTCTAGAGGAGGGACGTTCAGGGATTCAAGATCAGAATCTGAAATCGCGCATTAATCTGCACTCTAATCATGAGGCTCATTTGTCATTTTGTGGTAGAGAGCAGCATATGCGATTTTATTAGAACTTCAGTAGTTTTGATGGTTCCCATACTTGCAGAGTTTGATGTCGGTAATAAATTATATAGAATTGTTTATATTTGTGTTTTTTTTAGTAGATTCTTATCTGTCACATTTTATGATTCAAACACTTTGGTGGACGGATAACATTGTAATATGTAGACTACAAGATTTTGTTCGTTCCGTGATTTGCTGAGTTGTGGTAAGACACTACTGATGTTGGTTTTGAGCTATCTCACAATGAAAGTATAGGACCTTAATTTGAAGAACATCCATGTTTTAGGCACCAATTTGGGAAGGTGAAACGATAAAATCTCATAGTTTCTACACTAAATGCCTTTATTACATGTTCAAATCTGAACATTCTCGAAAGTATTGTCTGCATCTCGTTTCTGTTCTTAGGCGCTCCTACGTTACGTGCTCTCAAATTCAGCGAGTCTCCAACAGGACAATGAGAGTCATTTACATGATGGATATATCATATCATAAGGATGGTATGACTATCCAATGAAGATTACTTCATTGAAGTTGTTCATCCGAACTCAATGAAGTGAGTTTATTTTGAAATTGTGGGTCTCTATTATCGTAAGATGGTTTAAACTTTAGTGAATAGACAAACGCACCACTTCATCATTGGAGAATCGTACTATAAAACAGTTCTCACTTTTTCCAGACTTCCCTTCTCCTTTGATCCTTGGGATTGAGAGTTTTCTAATCTTGAGCAATCCAAGAAAGATGGTGGAGAGGGGAAATAGGGATGGGAAGAGGTATTATACCCATGGAACAAGATCTCTTGCAATAAATATGAAGTTGACTCTAGAAAGCAGAAGGGCATCTTTTTAAACAAAAAAAGATCTTGTGTTGCATCATTATGAGAAGGCCATATGTTTGAAATTTTGACAAATGATTTCAAGTTCACATTATTGTCATTGGTTCTTACTTGATAATGAATTTTGAATCTAAAATTCTGATATTTTTACGATATACAGTGAACATTTTCCCTCTTTCAGTCCTTATGGGGAGAATAATCTCCATAGAGAGAGAACCACCCCCTCTGATTGGTGGGAATCACTTTGACAAATGATTTCAAGTTCACATTATTGTCATTGGTTCTTACTTGATAATGAATTTTGAATATAAAATTCTGATATTTTTACGATATACAGTGAACATTTTCCCTCTTTCAGTCCTTATGGAGGGGGTGGTTCTCTCTCTATAGGGAGAGTAATACTCTCCTCAGATACTCTCTCAGAATTTTTGCTTACTCTTTATATATATATATACACACACACACATATGTATTAATCTTGCTAATTGAACTAAATTTGATTAACAAGTCACATGTCGTCAAACAAATCATATACCAATCCTGCCTTATTGAGATTAACGTTAAAAATGTAAACAATAATTCAACAAACTTACCCTCTGCCCATCACTGGCAAAAATGGAGAAAATATGTAATTGTGATTTATGCTACCCACCCACAACAATTAATTAAGGGGAAAGGAAATTAATTAATGACACCGGTTGAACTGAAACGGAAAGCCATCGTTACAACCATTAAAAGCACCCTCCCTCTACACACTACTGCAAATACATTATTATTTTTACAGAATTTCTGGCCGTCCCCATAAATAAAATATTATTCGAAGTTGAACAAAAACTTGTGCCCATCAGATATTAAAATCCTTTTCCTTCACACCAAAGAACGTGCACACATGCACTGATATATACATATGGATGTCTCTGTGAATGCATGAACATTTGTATGTAGATATACCATACATACACCTTTTCTCACTTCCCTTTCTTTATGGGTCCTAGATCTTTCCCTTTGTTTTGTCCGTCTGAAATTCCTAGGCTTCAACGTCGCTAATATTCTAGCAGGCCTGAAGTTTTGTCCTCACATACTTCGCCCAAGAAGTTGGAAAAATCCTGTCTAAAGTTACTTTGTATGGTTGTATTTTTTGTCTGAAGATCAGATTTTCTTGTCTGCTGAGTTATGGATCCAGCACTTGGTCCTGTTTCCATTTCTTATGATTTCAAGGCAAGATTTCCCCCCCTTTTTAACTGTTTCTTATGTTAAAATCTCTTCTTTTTCAGTTCTGGTAGTTGGGTAAAGTAAATTACAGTGATCTTTTGGACCTGATTCAAAAGATTTCTTCCAACTTCTGGGTTTTTTCCCCCTTCCAATATTATCATATTGGGGTTGCTATGCTATTAATGGTTGAGAAATACACAAACGAACAGCAAAGATATCACAAATTCCTTAATCTTCTTTTCTTTTTTCAGGAAATTACTGCATTAAATTCAATTGAATTCATTCAAAGATTACTGGATAGTTAGCCTTCTCAGCATATTAAAAGTCTTTAGAAAAATTATAGCGGGGTTATTGATGATGTGGTCCATACTTGTGTATACTTGACATCTACCAATTTTATATGTATATAGGCAGTGTAAGACAGCGGAGCTTTCCTATATCTTGCTTAGAAACCTGCAGTCCAGGTGGGGAAAAAAGATTGATAAGCTAATTCATTGAGGGACCTGAGTTTCGCTATTGAAATAGGATTCATCCTTGTTTCACCACAATTGATGAGATCAAAACTATGAGCCTGTGAATCTAGCAAAGAAAGATATGCATAAATTCCAGACTTCCAGTTAAATTATTCATGGATCTTGACACTATATACAGTGATTATTGTAATTTAAGTCTTGATGAGGTATTAAATTCAGTGCTAAGATATACTTGTTATTCGAATTTTTGTTCACCTAAAAATGTGCAGAAAGAGACATGGATGCGTACACTCGTTTTGTCATTTCAAAGCCTTGGAGTGGTATATGGTCGCTTGAGTACTGCTCCCTTGTACGTGTTCGGATCGATTGATCCCAAGGATATTGAATCGAGTGAAGAGATTCATGAACTCTTTTCTTTTGTGTTCTGGACTTTAACCATTATCCCCTTGCTGAAGTACGCCTTCGTCGTGCTGAGAGCAGATGATGATGGAGAGGGTAATGATCTCAATAAACCTTGAAATAAAGGATCGACGTAGTCATATTAACTCAAGTTTTTCCATGGATATTCTGCAGGTGGTACATTTTCATTGTACTCACTACTTTGCATGCATGCCAAAGTGGGGCTGCTTCCCTGTAATAGAAGTTCAGGGAAAATTATCCATCACTCCGAAGAAAGTTCAAAGGGAAGACTGGAATCTAAAGCTAGAAAGGCCATTGAAAAACATAAAAGTAGTCACTATTTACCGCTGTTCCTGGCTTTGCTTGGTGCTTGCATGACAATCAGTGACACGGTTTTTACACCAGCTATTTCTGGTTTGTCTATGTTTATGTTTCTAGTTGAATTGATTGCTTCTTTTACTTATTATAATAATTATAATTAGTGTACATTATTTGACTAAAGTGTGCAACTGTATTTTTTCTTCCCTTCAGTTCTTTCAGCGTCGAAAGGTGTTGGATGGTCGTTAGCGAAGATTTCAAAGAAATGTAAGAGTTTGAATAAATTTTGACCCAAAAAAAGCTAGTGCTTTTTTCTATTGAAGTTTAATTTTATTTTAGCCATATAAAGACGCTAAACCTTCAATGCTTTTTTACCAGTTTTTTCATCTGATGAGACAAAATACCATGTCGCAGATTTGCTGAAGAAATGTAAGTAATCTAATTTGAATGTAAATGATCTTCATCTGAATGTTTTCTGGGATCTCTTTCTTGATTATTGTCAAGTACATATAAGACTTTTTCATGGCCATTAATTGTTTTTGGTAAATGGTCCTCACATGAATTTACAGAAGTCTATAGCTTCTTTTCTGTGATAACATTCTGAGTTTGTACCGACTATTATTTGTAAACCTTTTAGATTTCTTGGATTGGAAAATCTACTTTAGCTCTTCATTCGATTTACTGATATCTTCAACATGATATGTCAGATGTACCAATTCCTGCAGCATGTGCCATATTGGTTTGCCTATTCACATTGCAACACTGTGGAACCAACAAAATTGGGTGCATATTTGCCCCAATTGTGATCATATGGCTTTTTTTCATTTGTGGTTCGGGTCTCTATAACATTATTTATCAGGATACTCAAATCATCCGTGCAATATCCCCAAAGTACATGTTGAAGTTTCTCAAGAAAGTTGACATTAAACGCTGGAAACTGCTAAGCAGCATTGTCTTGTGCATTGCAGGTTGGTGCTGTACAGTAATAAGTAGTGCATTCCCCTTGCGATCAACATGTATCTATGAATTTTCACTCGGTTGTATAATTGCTTTTTAGGGTCGGAGGCAATGTTCGCTGATCTAGGTCATTTTTCAAAGAAATCCATCAAGGTATGAATGAATAATGAACTACATTCTGACATGGAATCAGAAAAAGATAGTTGGATAACGAGGCTTTTTCTTTTTTCCCGGAATACGCAGATAACTTTTGTGTGCTTAATATACCCGGTCCTTGTTTTAACTTATGCTGGTCAGACTGCATTTATCTCCAAAAAATTGGGTAACGATGATGTTTTCCATCTCAGTGAATCAATTCCAAACGGTAAGTTTTTCCTTTTTTCTTTATTTCCTGATGGTTGCTGCCTTTTGTATAAATCTTTGGTTCTCATTTTCAAATCACTTGCGAATTTCAGAGACTCTTCAGCACATATTTGCAGTGTTATCTCTGTTTGCTTCTGCTGTTGGAAGTCAAGCAACAATAACGGCTGGATTTTCCATCATTAATCAGTGCCAAGCACTCGACTGTTTTCCAAGAGTACAAGTTGTCCACACGTTGGAAAAGGTACGTGGAAAGGTTTATGTTCCAGATGCGAACTGGGTTTTCATGGTCCTCAGCTTGGCGGTCACCATCGGCTTGCACGACTTATCACCAATTGGAAAAGCAATAGGTACATGCAATGAGAAATATGTATTCGTGGTTCTTTTCCACAGCCTTCTTTTTTGTCAAGAAATCAATTGCATGCAATTTTAATATGAGTAATCTCCCTAATTATTCACAAGATTTTGAAGAACCCGCAACACCTGCAAACTAATATAGCCTCGCTTGATTTTGAATATGTAACAGAAATATCCACTTTCTTGTGCAAAAGGAACATCTACTGACTGAAAATTATTATTTCCATTATCTTTGGCACGCAGGCAAGCAAAAATCATCTAGGAGCTTCCTTATGTAATCGAATCTGACCTGCTGATCAAAATTTACAAATATGAGAGCACTTGCTAAAAGCGCTTTCACTGATTCTGAATCGTGTTGGTCATGTCTTATACAAGGTTATTTTGATGGCAGGTTTGGCTATTACTTGTGGGATGCTAGTAACAACTTGTCTAATGTCGATAACACTGTTGTGGGGAAAGAGCTTGTGTATATCAGCATGTTTTCTGCTATTCTTTGGAGCTATTGAAACCGTATAACTATCCACAAGTCTGTTGAACTTCTTCCGTGGGGCCTGGTGTTTAATGATCTTCTTGTTGCTTTTCATGACAACTATGTTTTCTTGGCAATATGGTACCCTAAAGAAATACGAATTCGATATAGAGAACAGAGTATCAGTGGAATGGCTAACAGATTATAGTCCGGGTCTAGGAGTTTCTAGAGTTCCAGGCATTGGCCTCATATACTCAGATGTGGTGACAGGAATCCCTGCTTTCTTCACCCATTTCATTACTAATCTCCCAGCATTTCATCAAGTGCTGATTTTTGTCTCTTTCAAGTCCTTACCAGTGCCCTGCATACCTCAAAACCAGCGATACCTTGTAGGGCGGGTTGGCCCCAAAGAGTATAAGATATACCGGTGCATTGTGCGTTATGGATATCGCGATAATGTTAGAGATACAGATGATTTCGAGGATCATATCATCAGTTCCATTGGAGAATTTATCAGTAGGGAGGAATATGATCTCGAAGGATTGACTTCATCAGAAGGAAGGATGATGGTTTTGGATAGTCCAATGGAGGATGGAAATGGATTAATTGCTGTGACTGAAGAAAGTAGTTCTCTTGGAGATGCTCAAAGCTTGTTGGAAAGTGGGTCTGGTAGGAATTTATTAGACACTCCATCATCGGATAGTCCTCGTTCACCTAATATTGTTAAGAAGAAAAAAGTTCGGTTTTTGCTGCCTCCAAAGAGCCCAAAAATGCGCGCCAGTATAAGGCAGGAACTTCAAGAAATCATTGATGCAAGAGAAAATGGGACAGCTTATTTCTTGGGACAGTCATGTATCAGCAAGAAAAGGCTCAAATTTCTTCAAGAAATTACTCATAATGGCTTATGTTTTTCTTGACAAAAATTGCAGAGAGCCTCCTGTTGCACTGAAAATCCCCCATGCCGCCCTTTTAGAGGTTGGCACGGTGTATACAATATGAAAACTGACGTTTTTTCCATCAGATAAACTGCAATTAAGTGCTGGTTGTACATAAGGGAAACAATAACTTGGATTTGTAATATAGTCATCTTTATGAATATATAAGACATCATCAACCAAGGGGTGGCTAATTAGTTCTTGAAAAAGATGAATTATTCTATATTTCGAATTGCCTCATCACAGGTTCAACTCTAAGAAAGAGGGAAAGAAAAGTTCTAAGAACTATATATCAGCAACTTAGAGAGGCAGTCATCTTTCAGGGCTGTCTCTAAATCCATTATTCTAACTTCATTTCAGCTTTTCCTGGTTCCTGTGGAGGGGGAGAAAAAGGCTATTATAGGTTTATACCCTCTTGACGAGATACTAATAGTAGAGGAGTCAAATATGCAAATTGGTACGCAATATTGAACAATGGATTCTTACTGAGATAAAGCAGTAGATGATGAGTCGATTAGTTTCTCGAGTTGAGAATGCATGTTCTCTATGAATACCATGGATTCTTGTTGGGGTTCCTCCATTGCTTCTCTTAGCTTGTTCAGGGTCTTGCAATATGCTTCCTGCATGAAGAAAGTGTCATTTTCATGTTTCAAACGTTTTTCCCTTTGTCACCATCTTAGTTTCCTTAAATTTTTTCTTCGTTTACGGGTTGTGCAATTATCCAACTGATACAGTACTTACAAAATATTCGTACTTGTACTCAGATCTTACCATAAACTGGTCCAAATCTGTTTGGTTCCCCACAGATGACTTCAGTTTGATATCAGTTGCCACTGGATTAATGCCATTCTTGTTACCTAAACACATCTGCAAATGGCATATGATTACAGGAAAATGCATATACATGTGATGATTAATTTTCTAGCTTGTCATCGTTAGATAGGCTACTTTGTAAACCATTTCAACTGTAACTACTAACTCGGGTGGATATCCATTTCAAATTCTTGGAAAGGAAACTACCGAACAATCACGAAAACATAGTAATGATTTAACTGGTCTTAATTCTCGGGATCTGAGCGGGAAAGAGATATACCTTTAAACAGTTCAGGTGAGACTCAGTCAGACCTGGGTATAAAGCATGGCATGCAACTGTTCTCTTGAGAACATTATTATCTTCTTCTTCCTCCGCTGAAACTTCCTGTTCTGCCTTTGTAGTACTGTTACCTTTGCTTTCCATTTTCACATCCAATTCCTGTAGTAGGAGGCTGAAGAATGAGTGTTTCTATGTGTGTGTAAATATATATGAAATTAGTTTCCAGGGAAGCTTGGAACTGTTCAATGGGAGGCCATGAAATTGAGCCATTTTTGGAAGCAAGTGATTGGCATATATATATATTGAACACATGAATTGTAATATCAGTCAGAAACACTAACTGGGACTGGAGTGGACTGTTCACTGACCAGCTATTTGCCTCACCATTTATGTTTTACATATCTTTTTACACTCCTGAAAGGAACATTTCATAGGTTTCTTGGATATTGATCAGCAGAGATAATCGTCCTGAACGATCCTGGATCGATCACTGTCGTGCTTCAGTGTCCGGTTCAAATTCGTTACTGTTCAAGCATTTGCTTGTTGAGCACAACTCGAGTATGGAAATGAGTGGAACTCATCTTTTATCTCATGTCTAGCCAATGTGTAATTCATTCATACTTCTGTTAATAGGATGAATGAATATTCTGGTATCAAAATTAATGAACATTTTGGCCCTCATTTATTTAGAGCGATCAGCCTCGTTTGGAAACAGATCGAGCGACCGTCTTTAGGTCTAATTGGAATTGCATCATACCTACTAAGAAGTGCAATTGTAGGTTTCGTTGTTTTTGTTGTGACTCGGTTCTCAAGTTCATTCATACTTTTATTCTTTCATTCCTTCCTAAAAAATGGTTTTTTTTATATCAACTTGGATACTTGTCTATATTTAATACATAACCCACTGGTTTTATGTTATTTTCTAAAGGTGTTGTTATTGCACATTGAGTGTATGGATGCACATCACATGGAGCACAGACATAAGAGGCTCTGATGCTAATTTTTATTGAGTCAGATCAAACTCTGTGTATAGAGTCCGACTACCAGTAGAAAACAGTCATGTAGCGTGTAACATATGACACGAGTATTTTCTATTGACAATTAATATCCATATACGGGACCGATGTGTCAAATTGATGTTATTAATTTTTTTATTTTATTTTATTTTTATTTTTTTGGCATACCGGGCTCAATTTCAGCCAATCATGTACGAAAAAGCTATTACCAATCGAGCCCAAGATATGAATTTTGCCTTAGTACTAATGATTACTGTTTACCAGCGCCATGGCCAGTACACAAAATGGAAGGTTATCTGGTAAACGGTGAAAAAATTCCTAGCACTTCTTATAGCACCTCGAATCTCATGTGAGTGTATATTTTACATTTGCTGGCAAAAAGATTAGAAAACTTATTATAATCATGTTATTATGGTGGTATATGAACCTCCTTTTCTGGCTCCAATCAAAGCATTTAAGCATATAAATCCGTAAATAGATTATATGCATAGACACTTTAGTCGTGCTCTTCTGCTCTCGTAACTCGTAAGGCGATAACATATTATCTTGCAACCATCAATTCGCCAATCTCAAACAAAGATAATAAAGAATTCTCGTGAAACTGACGGTTACAACACTTGAAAAAAGGGGATATTGTCACATTGTGTTCTTAACAGCTTGATTTTCGTAGTTTGGGTACTCGTAGACCTTGACCACTACGATTATCAGGATGGTGGTAAAAATGCACATACTTTTAATTTTTTTATGGCAAATTGAGTTTAATGATTAATGGCATCGCATACCTCTTCCAATACATATTATAAAAATATAAACTTAACACATTTTCTATTTTTTTTTTTTAAACGAACGTTTTCTATTTAGATCATAAAGCAATTTGCATATTATAATATAATCATACAAGAAAAATTGGTTGGGGATTTTGAATAGCAAATAGGATTAATTACACCTAACGTCCCCAATTTTTCTCCTAATTATCGATTACATCCTTAAGTTTTAATTTTCCATTTGTGTGTCACCAACCTTTAATGAAATCCCATTTTTAGTCCTTGAACACGGAAAACGCCTATTTCATCCGTCAATGGCTGGGGCACTTTTGGTAAAACATAAAAAATAAATATTTCAACATATTTTAATTTAAAAAATAAAAAAAGCTACCTAAAAAAATCAAATGTCTGTCATTCCGACAGCCTATTAGTTGGGAGACCCCCCCCCCAGGTGCTGCTGGAAATAGCAGTCATTTCCAATTACCATTTCTAGCAGCACTTGCTATCATTTCTGGCAGCTTGGGGGGAGTCCTCCCCACCCAAAAAGGTTGTTGAGGGGTCTCCCCCACATTTTTCTTTTCTTTTTTTTAATTAAAATATGTTAAAATATTTATTTTATACGTTTTACCAAAAATACCTCCCATTAACGGACGAAATGGACGTTTTCCATGTTCAGGGGTTAAAAATGAGATTTCACTAAAGGTTGGAGACGAACAAATAGAAAATTAAAAATTAAGGACGTAATCAATAATTAAGTGAAAGGTTGGGGACCATTAGGTGTAATTAACCGTAGCATATACTAACATAAACTTCATTTTTTTACTAGTCACGAAGTCAACGATTTCCAAAATCGACTCATTTTCATGACAAATTCAAATTGTACACGTACATCTAGTCGTTCATTATCCTCAAGTTTCCTAAAATTTGATTAAAAGATCAAATTCTCTTTCATAAACATTCTTCATGAACTTCCAAAATCTCCAAAAATCACTTTTTTTTTAATTTTTAAAAAATTCCACAATTTTTCTTGATTTTATTGAGATTTTTCATTGTAATCGGTTTTAGTGGTAACGCTTTGCCTGTCTGTTTGTAATTTGCATTTGAAACTTTGATGAAATTTTTATCGTATTTTGAGTTTAGATTTTCGCGTTAAAGTACTTGACTGTTGAGTCAAAAAATTTACTACATGCTTATCCTTCTCAACACGATATTCCACATTGAATTTCCTCCTTCGACAAACACATTATTGAAAATTGAAAATATACATAAAAACATACAATTGCTTGTGTTGTTTGAGACGTCACAAGCAACAAAGCTCCGAAAAATACTTGGTAATAACATCAAAATGCACAAATTTATGCATTGCTGTTTGCATTAATATCCATCAGCACCACCATCAGCACCGGCGTTATCGCCGCCACCAATCACGCCTTCCATGACGGTCTGGCCAACCTCCTGGAAAACACCCTCCACAAACCCCTGCACGGCCGCCGAGACCAGAGTGGCCCCGAGCCCGTTAACTCTACTGGGTTGCGCTTGCGCAGGCCTTGGATTCACCGGACCCATCTGGGGATTCGCCGGATTTGCAAACCAAGTTGCCCGACCCGCGGGCGGAGCCTGAAATTGCGACCCAGTACTTGCAGAATGCACCAGGTTATGATTGGGGTTCACCGGAATTCCGGCCACAGGAAAGGAATGGTGATGCTGCAATGTATGACTCTGTTGGTGCAGAGCAGGTTTGGGGGTGGATTTCGTACAATCTAAATGAACGTCGAACTCGCAGGAACTGCATCGGTAAAGCCACTGCTTCGCCCCGATCAGCCGACAGACATCACAGGAGAACCCTTTATCTTGATACGGATTCTCGAAGGTTAGTTCCAGCGGGCACGAATGGGCTCGATGCATTATTTTCAGGGGCTTCTTCGCACAGAGGACGTGGATATCGTAATCACACTTGACACAGTGATAGCTGAATCCATCTCCATGGCGGTTACAGGCGTCGCAATTGAATCTCCCACCGGGGTAGGACGAGACCGGGAGAAGCCTCAGGTTGCAGCCTGGGTGGGAAGGGTGGGTGATTAGTTTCGGGAACTGAGTACACGACGAGTGAAGAGTAAAATTGCAAGGAATGCAAGTGTACATGATCCCGGAGGCTTCAAGTTTGCACCCGGAGCAGAGAACCAGGTTCTGAAGATGACTGTGTGGGACTGGGTGGAGTTCATGTGGGTGGGTGAAGTGCATGATCGGAGCATTCCCGCCGTCGCCGGAAGTTTGGATTTGATCGGAATCCACCCTTCCCATATTTGGTTCCTCTGGTTTTCTTCTTGTTTTCTCAGAGTAGTGGGAATGAGAAGAAATGGAAGTATTTTAAAAACGGGCAACGGTTGACTTTGGGAAGTTTGGCTAAGTCGTTACGCGTTTCGAGTTGCCCTATCGATACTGTCTTGACATGTTGTGGACTATGTAGTTCATTGATTGTAGATCATCCGCTTGACTTTTATCTCTAATGCCGTCTTTAATTCGCATAGTACTGTTTAAAATTACTCTATATTACGCGTGACAATTGAATCAAAAAGTTATGTTTTGAGAATAATCTCACTAAACGTATTACGGGAGATCGAGACTAATATCTTATTTTGTTTTTAAATTTTTATATTACAAGAAGTTAAGGTGTCTTAAAATTTTCAAATAATAATATCAACATCTTGTCCTCGAATTCCTAGTTAGCATTGTCTTTTCTCTATGGTATTGTTGTTTACTCATTGGAGTAAGTCCTTGTTGATATTATTGCAAAGTTTTCTTGACTAAATTTACGAAGTACATCCCTCATATGTAGGCGGAATCTTTACTCCCATCAAAGCTTAACACGTGTATATTTCATTTAAATAGGTGGTACGTCCATATATCTTCAACAACAACAATGTATCTTTCAAATAGAAAACTAGAACAAACCAAATCTAGCTGCTATATATAAACAAATTCTCAATATATTTTATCAGAAAGAATAATGTTATTCATTACAATTGGTAATAACAATTCCTACATGTGATAGTGTATTGTTAAATGATAGAATAATGTATTTAATGGTTATGTGTCGTTTTATGTGGCATTATGACGTCATTAATAATAAGTCTAATGAACGTGAGAACTTGTAATAATTCTTTTAAATATACTTTAAAAAAAAAAGAAGGAAATACACTTTATTTGTTACCTGCACATTGTGATGACCACCGGAAATAATAATAAATCACATTCCTCTAAATGACAAATCTAATTAAAATATTAAATGTATAAAGGAATTTATATCGTTATAATTTAATTGGTTTTGCCAAGAGCCCAACTGGGTTTCTCACGCCCTTCATCAAAGTTTATAGCCCTGTGATAAATTTAAAAAAAAAATAGTTTTATCCCTTTTTTTTAGCAAACTGAATTTATAATTTTCCTTTTTTAGAAGTAGATTTATTTTTTAATTTAATACTACAAAAAATAGTACTATTAATTACTGGTATTCATAGTGTTAATACTATAAAAGCCTCCTTTGTTTATAGGAACGCTTCTCTCATATGATAACAATAATGATGGTTCAATAATATAAGTTTGATCTTGTAATATATATATATATATATAGTGTTAACCACCAGTATTCTTAAAGCGTTGCTTACCACACTTCAACTCATCATCTTTGCAAGTAATGTAGATAAGATAAATGGTTGGGAGATTATATCTACACAACTTCTTTTACTATATACACAACAATCTTAACTTTTATTCTTATTTACTAAAAAAGTCAATGATTAAATGACATAAATAACTTTTTATTAGATACATGTGTATTTTTTGATATATACAAAACAAAACAAAAACCTGATTAAAATTTTTTTCCACCACACTAAAAGCCCTAATTTAATTCTTTTTTTAGGAACTAATTTAGTTCTTTTCTACAACACAGTTGAAAACTTAAAAACAAAAATAGGTTTTATATTTGAAATATTTATGCAAGAAACATACAAACGCTAATGAAATTGAATTGAAATCGATATCAATGTTCATATGCATGGCACAAACATTAGCGGCAAAATTACCTTTATTTAACTAAAATTTTTTTATGTTTCATAATTCAGGTTTTTTTGAATTAGCATATTTAGAGTCAAGTGTTTTGATTTTTTTCCCTACCGCCTTCTTTCTTCCTTTTCTCCCCTCCAATTTAATTTCACCCCAAACTAAACTTTTCCCAAACATATATTTTCCCTTGTTTAGAATTCATTAAAGAATGAACAATCTCTTCTGAAATCTTTTTTTCCCCTCAATTCTTCTTTTATTTTTATTTTTATTTATTTATTTGCATAACATCTAAGAACAAATGAAATCTATTAAATTCTAAGGATCCTCATATTGTATGGGTCTGTGTGAGAGATCTCTGGCTGGGTGGAAGACTTGAGAGGGGGCAAATATAGGGAAATGTAGAAGATGAAGAAGGATGTGGTGTAGATTTTTCCCCTCTTTTTTAGTTTGTAATTTATTTTACTTTTAAAATTTAGGGTGGATTTGTAAACTAAATGTAGTGTGTTTATTAAAATGCACTTTGATAGTAATGTATTTAGATAGTAAAAAGAGTGGTGTAAATATAATTACCCTAAATTATTTCGTGAAACAAATGATTATTCAAGAATATTGATTTCCTACAAAAGTAACGTTACACTTACAGATGAGAGTATAAATGAGTTTACAAATAAAGAGTAAAATTATAATTTTATCCATATATTTTCTCTTTTTTTAGTACACATTATGTAGTGAAATTATAATTTGACACCCTTTCCGTTAATACATTTGTACATTCATTTCTACAAGTAGATTAATCCTTCCTACAAATATGCCCAGTTTCAGAAAAAGAAAATTGTTAAAAAAAAAAAGAATAAATAAAAGAATCCTTTTATAAAAGCAAATCGAGCTCTAATTCTATAGGAAATTCAGTAAATGAGTTTCAGCGCTAAAACTTTCGGTGGTCATATACCTTGTCGCTGTTTTGTATAATTGCTGCTCATGTCCTCAAACTTAAGCCCTATTTGACACTTTTGTCAACAATCTTAACTTCTCAGTAACTAAATCCAATTTCTTTGTATAATAAAGTTATGTGGTTGGTATACCGGAGTAAACATGATAACTATCTTACAAAATTGAATAGATCATGTACGTATACCGGAGTAAACATGATAACTATCTTACAAAATTGAATAGATCGTGTGAATTAGATGATATTAAATAGGATTAAAGAGGATAATACATGCTAATTTTCTTAGCGAATCAGATAAAATATTTATAATATTTTGAAGTAAGACTTGAAAAAAAAATATTTTTTCCACTTTATTCACGTTATGAGCCCAAAGTTATAAATAATCAATTACAGCCTTGTCTTGACTCAACATTAACCGAAGCTAGAAGTACAGAAAGTACAAATGTCTTCACTTACGAAACTAGACACTATTAATTAAGACGAAAAAAATAAATAAATAAACAAAAACTATACTATTACATTTACAAAACATGTGGGGACATAATATCAATAACCAAAACTGAGGGATGAAATTGTAATTTTCCAAACTTATATCCATATCCCATTGAAAAATTCCCATTAACCGACTGAGAGAACCTTATTCAATTCAACCTTGCTGATTAAGCAAAATAAGACGGGCCCTTTTTTCTTAACAAACCACACAAGAAACCAGCAACGCAAATTCTGAATTAAAATTGCGATTTTGTCAAAAATCATAACCGAAAAATGGCACTGCAGTGGATGATTCTGACTTATGTGGTGGCAGCGGAAACAGCACTGGCAATTCTCTTGACATTCCCGGCGCCAAAGGCTTTGAAATCTAGCATCGTATCACTTATCTCACTTATTCTCCAGCCTTTACTGTTTGTCGTGCCCTTTGCTGGTTTTCAGCTGCTGGGTATGAATTTTTCTTCTTGATGTCTCGTTCTTGGGCGTTGAAATTGATTTGGGTATTTACGATTTGTTTTGATGTGGATTTGTGACAGATATATACTGGAAAAATGAGCATCGGTTGATGTGTTCTGGGGAGACATGTACTGCTGCTGAGAGGGATCGCTATGAGAAATCGGTAGATTTTCATTCTCCTTTCGTGCCTCCTTTTTTTTTTTTTTTAAATAACTTTTTCCAGGGCTCTGCAGTGGCAACGTGGCATTGAGGTTGTTTCAACATTATTTTGGAAATGATAGTGATAGTGATAGTAATTGTTAATACAGGGACAAATATGGATATGGTTGATTACTGAAAGATTAGCTTTTCCTCTATGCATGGAAAGAATTTACTGAAAGATTAAAATTTAGTTGCCTCAATGTAATATTATTAAGAATGATTCTGGAATGTCTTTATAGTTCATCTGCCTCAGTGAGAGCATTGCTGTGTTAGAGCTAGGCGTGACTGCTTTAAAGTTTCATATCTACTTTCTTGCATGAATTTGTCATACTCATGGTAATTCCTATTTATGATTAGTAATCTTGTAAGTGATATATCCTGTAGACATTGTTCCCTAATGTGATTCGGCCTAGCTTATGTGCTGTGGATGGAAAGAAAAAGAGGAGATGAAAGGAAGGTTGGGAGGGGGGTCACTTGCATGGTTGGCTTTCATTGATGCCAATGAGTTGTCGATTTATCACTTATGTCAATCTCCTTTATATTTCCATGGTATATATTACTTATTCACTTGTTTCCGCATTATTCTTCTACTCCATTGTTGTGATCGTTTAACCTTTTTGCCCTTGTCATGTTCTGAAGCGCTTCTTTTGCGGAGGAAACTAGTGTATCTCATGAAAACAGATTGTTAGTTCAGGAAATGTTCTGTATCGACAGACTTGTGATTTGAATGCACAAAGTATGTGTGCTAATTTTGAGGTATTTACACTAAGTGAAACTCCTTCTGAAGGCACCCTAATAATTTTACTGAAGGTTCCATTGAAATGTGAAGTATTCAGAGAAAATATCTCTCTCTCTGTGCAGTGATATTTGTTAACGCATCCTGCATTTTGGTTGTCACCATATTCCTTTTTACTTATTAGAGTAAATGACCAATGTAATCCTTTTTTTTTTTTGGCTTCATAATTTATGTTGCTTAGGCAAATGGCATTAGACGCTAGTTGCAAGTACATTTTTCATTATGATCTGTGGTTGTGATGCGTAGATCTACAAGTCTCAAAGGAATGCAGTTCTGTGTGTTGCTGCATGTCTGCTTTATTGGTAAGTGACCGTGATCTTTTACCCAAGTGTGATTGACCCATCCTTTCACTTGTTTTACATTCGCATTTTCCTTTTTTTTTTCTTTTTTTCTTTTTTTTTTTTTTTTTTTTTGGTTGTTGCAGGTGCACCTACCGTATTTCCAAAT
>CAVNYN010283410.1:0-39313 GCA_963692815.1 Nyctanthes arbor-tristis | reverse complement strand
TTAAAGTCATGAAATTTCCAAATGAGCTTGAACATGTTATTCAAGATGTTGTAAAAGTCATAATTCGATTTTTTTAAAGCATGTTTATTGATAAAATTCCACTCACTGGGCTAATTAGCTCATGTGTTTCCTAAATGATTTTCTCAACAGGTGGCAATTGGAGTTTAGGCAACACATCAGGATTGAGCCTGCTATTTCCAAAATCGAGCCACCACCTAATGAAACAAAATTGTTATAGGGTTTGTCTTATTATTATTTATACACATGGACATGTTAAGTTTATTAGCATGCATTGGGGTATCTGTTGTGAGTTCTACTTGGTGTTATAAATAGAAAAATTGTGATTCTTATGTGAAGACATGTTTGTGGGCTTGATCTATGAAGTGATGTTGCTTATAATGAGAAATTATTAGTTTTTGAGGGGTTAATGTGTTGACGTTGGAAAGTATTACATTGTGAAGTGTATTGGGTTGATGTTGGCTATTATGTAGGTTGGCTTTTGTTAATAATTAGAGGAGATATTGTCGAAATTTTTCTAAAATAAGTAGTATATTCATGGGCTTTGACGGTAAATTCTAGCTTCTAGTTAGAATTTATCGTTCGGCGCACGTCACACTTCTAGCAAGTTAGAGGTACTAGGAGTGGGGCGTGTCATATATTCTCACCCGTGCGTTGCACGGGAAGATTATGTATCAAATTATTTAGAAAAATAAATAATATGAAATTTATAATTTTCTTTTTTTTGGATGGTTAAATTCTATAAGGTCAGGTTACCCAATAAATTTTACTTGGAAATCAATATTAAAATTGAAGAAACCAAATAGACAGAATAAGAAAAATGAGTATAAGAAGATAGTTTGTCAAATTCATTCCCATGCACAGCTATATATTTTTTGTTAATTTATTCCCGCAATATTTTCTTAACTCTTAAGTCAGTGACCTCAATGTCGTTAGTCATATACACACAATCCCCGCCTTCTTCTTAGCCTCTGAAATTAAATTTGATACAATTAGAAGACTTACTTTGAATAAAGTAAATAAGCTCCATATTAGATATAGTTAAAAGAAAATAATTGTTCTTTTCCTCAATGTTGTTGGCCGTAAACATGTTCCGCCACTAAATGCAATTTCACAATCATAAGTAGGGGAGAAATCCCTCGCCGGCTGATGCAATTTTGTAGCCACATCCTATTTAGTGAATTTGAGCAATAAATTTCTTGCAAAAACTCATGACAATTCAAAGCTTCTTCATTTCCAATTTCATTTTCGATGTTAGACGGGAATTCATAGGCTCTAGTCCACTGCTAAAGTTGGAATTTAATGCAAGAAATTGAAGAAAATTAGTCTGAAAAATGAAAAAATGAAGAAGGTGAAACGGAAAAAGTTCCACCAACAATAGAAAGTCGAGCACCAATTTCATCTCATATGCTCCCTATAGCAATTGAAACGTTACCACCAGTAGATAGTCTAAAAGAGTTACATCAATGTCAATAAATCTAATAATTGAAGTGAAATCAGCACATAAAATAAATATATATATATATGATATAGATAATAACATAAATAAATATTATTAACTGATTCAAAAACGTATAAAATGGTCATTACCAACAATATATAGGGGAAGACATATTTGACCAAATTACTATGGTAGCATAATTTCAACAGAGTGTAAACAACTTTCTATCTCTAGTGTTATTTTACATTCAATTCTATTTCAATTAATGCGGAGCACATAACAATGTGCATGGATGAGAAATGGAATGTTCTTAAGTAATCTTAATAGAAATTGCAAAAAACCTGACAAACTCGATACTCACGGGTACCCGATCCTATTAAAACGGGAGTATCCGACTAAATAGGTAATTCGACTGGGGATGAGATTTAAAAAAAAAAAAAATCAACTCAACTTAACAATGCGCTGGGGAAGGTTATGAAAATGTTTACTTGTATCCAACCCGTTTAACTTTTTTTTTTTTGACAAAAATAAAAATATTTACTAAAAATTCTAATAGTTTGAAAAGTAAAAAGATGATAAAACTTATAAAAAAAGCTTAGTATTTCAATTGTAATTTTAGTGTTTAGAATACTATTCATTAAAAAAATGAAAATAAAAATATATAAATATACTTAAATTGGCTAATAAATGGGTAATATGAATTACATATACCAGCTTTTCCTCAACCTATCCCCGATTTAAGTGCGGACGGAAAAAAATTTTTGATAGATACATTACGGGTGTAGCATACCCCATCCCAACCTAACCCCTTGTCAATCTTATACATCAGGAAATTAAAGATTTTATTTTTATCTGTGACTATACTGTGATAGGAATTTTATAAACTATAAAACGTTAATTAAACCATCTTTATTATATATAAAAGAAGTAATGTAATAACGACTTATTTTAAAAGTATATATAAAAAATAATTAAATATTAATGTATCAGCTAAAAAGTAAATAGCCTAATAAAAATTACAAAATACTTGGTAGCTAAGACGTGTATATATATATATATATGCACTAAAAAATTTTAAATTAAAAAAATCAAAAAATTTGAATATATATAAATTAATCCAACAAAATATTTAAGAAGATAAGATATATCTAGCAAAATATTTAAAGATAAGAATAGATAAGGATTATAATTCCTAATTAATTGAAAAAAATAGAGAAATAAATAACTCAAGAATTAAAAAAAGTCGACGTAACCGCACACATTACCAAACATAAAACAAAAAGACTATGAAGTCCCCATTTTTCACAATTTTGGAGGGAAAACTACGGTACAAAGGTACCGCAGACTAATTTACTTTAATATATATACATATATATATAGGTGGATGTGTTGTTGAAAATGAATTTAAGTGAGAATTGATTTTAAAAAATTTAAATCAAACCAAACCCTTAAATTATAACTTGTGTAGTGCTTGCTTTAATAAATTTTCACTGTAAATTATTTTTCACTTTTTGGTTATGTGACCACATTTTCAAAACAAGGAAAATATTTTCCTATGAGGTGTGGGTTTTTAGTTTCTAGGTAATTCATGTTTTTTAGCATTTAACTTTCATAGTTTCATTCAAATACGTTATGGAATTTATTTTGTATACAATTCAATTACTGATAATTCAATTGACAAGAAAATTAAATATTTTTTTCTAAACAAATTTCATGTTTGTAATCAAACTAGCATGTGTTTTTAGGCAATACCTTGTCAAAATAAGACTAAAAGCATACATTATTTAAATGCTTGCGTTGTTAAGCATCGTAGTAGCTAGGGGTGGATGTACTATGCTTGAGCACACACCTTTGCGGCTTTGCCCCTTAAAAAAAACACACACACGTGCTTACGAACTTTTTTTAAAAAAAAAAGTTTATTTGTATTTGATGAAATTTTATATTTCGATATTAAGTACTGGTTTCATCCTGATACATAAATCTTATATTTCAAAGCTCTTTATACTTCTTCCATGTGCATAGTTGTATTTTATCCATACATAGCAAGATACATATATATATATATATTCCCTATAATTCTCCTTTGTGTTAATTCATACACATAGCACCATGCATGTGCACCTTCATTATGTGCTACGGCATTTGACTCTCACTTTGCTTACTGTTTCAACTAACTCAAAGTGCGTACTTTGCATTATATGCACGCTGAAAACCCACATTTCCCATTGCCCTTTTAAATTGCGGTCCTTGAAAGCAAGTAATACTTTATTTTATTTATTATTAAACTTATATATTCTATCGAATAGACATAAAAGAAAAATGCCACAGGTATTTTTCATTTCCGGTCAAGTTAAGGATTGAGTAAAATGAGTTGCTAGATAAGCAAGTGGGAAAAATTTATTTTCTTTTTTATTTTTTTACTCAAGAAGTTATTACAAAAATGTTATAAAAGATCTTATAAGTTAATTAATGAAAGGTTGAGGGCCTATGATATTTAAAAAAAAAAAGGTTGGGAACATGGCGGATAAAAAGTACAAAAAATTAGAGACCATATGTGAAATTAATCCTATGTAAAATGTTCTCCTGACGTTATTTGAAGGATTTTGGTATGAAGGCACTAGGCGTGTTTGATGCTTCCCTATATTAATTTGTATGTGGTGTTATTGATAATAGACTCACATGTGAAGTTGTGTTTGTGAATAAAATTAGTGGATGAGAATGCGGCACAGCTCACATACATTGAAGAGACACCCAATATTTTCATATTAGAATTGGTTGTGTGAGTATGATTTGATTTTGCTTTGCTTATCACGGGAGCAAATTGAAATCTTCCCATTTTCATTTTGTAGTATTTCATTTTATTTTATTTTTTGCCCTCCTCTCTTCTAAAAACATCCTTTTAAGAGAGAAAATAAATAAATAAATATCCGGAACGCGGTCTATTCTGAATTTTCAGTCCAAGTCATATTTTGACGTATTAGTTGTGATTCTGTCCACTAAAAGGAAACCTACGAAATCCTAGGATGTTGCATTTGACAAAAAGTTTGCTATTCATAAATTTATCACTCATACATTAAAGTCTCTGTTAAAAAAAAGGTACATTAAAGTCCACACGGAATTGAGGACATAATATCATTTAACTGGGGACTACTAGAATCTATAGCATCGATCTAACACCATATTATACGGTCATGTGGCGTATATCAGTGCACATCATATGGAAAACCGTAACCATATAATTTGTGCCAATTAATGTCACATGGCGATAAGGCACCATGTGGTCCATACATTTTAGATCTCAAGTATCCCCATTAATATTATTATGGATTTTTAAGTCCGTAAAATCAGTTTAGATTTAGAGCTTGTTTGATCCCCTTTATTCACCAGATTTATAAATTTATTTACCACTAATTTGATATTTGATTTGACAACTGTTCAATTACAACCACATATTTCACATATTTTTACATTTCCAATACACATTCTGTCTCTCTCTTAATTATAAATTCCTCAAATAAATAGGATCAAACAAGCTCTTAGCGAATTCATAAAAATTTATTATTTTCAGTCCCTTATAAATTTTAATAAGTTTCATTAAATGATGAATCCATCTGGATGTTTTGTGAGTTTTAAATTTTAAAAAGAAAAATACTTATCAAGCTCTACGTCAATTTTATGGTGGATCAAACACATTAAACTTTTAATTTAATGAAATCATTAAAATTTTATCAGCCCTTTTTTTTTGAAAAGAAAAATCTAATTCTCATTCATCAACGAATCCGTCTCAATAATATGTAACAACAAGGGGGAATACTATTTAGGACAAAGGGGTTACAATAATGGCGAGAGCTCCTAGCTAATATGTGAGCCACTTCATTAGCTTTACGGCTAATGTGTTCCACCTTAAATCTATTACTCGTTTTCAAAAGCTCCTTACAGTCATTAATAATGAGTCCGAACTCTAAGATATCAGTCGTTTTAACTAGTGCGTCAACCACTGTCTTAGAATCCAGTTCCAAAATAACATTAGAAACGTCTAAGGAAACCAACCAGAACAAACCTTCCCACAACCCCATGCATTCCGCAACTTTTAACTTCGAATCTGGCCTCAATGTGATTCATTCTGCCAACTAAAAACTCATCCTGCTCGTTGCGGATAACCATGCCAAAACCCATAACTCTTGCCTCATCGAACAACGCCGCATAGATGTTACATTTCAGCCACCCGGGAGGCAGCTTAGTCTATCTATGAAGGGCTGAATTAGTTACGGTAGCTGACCTTTCCTTATTCCACACTGCCTTCCAATCTTGCATGAAATGGAGTCCATTAAAAATCACATACCCAGGTGTCCTATAAAAGCCTTTCCACAACTTCGCATTCCTACTCTTCCATATGGACCAAGCCATAAATGAAAAGGTAACCACTTCTTCCTCATTCTTGCAAAACGAGGGTGTGAAAAAACCAATCCTTAAAGTTATTGAAGCTAGAATAGGAAAGCTGGATACCTTCATGTCTCCAACAACCTTGTGCATACGGCAACCCATTAAAATTGTCTCTTCCTCTCTTTCACAGTGAACACAAACTTCATGCAAATTGATGCCTCTATTCGCAAGCCGTTCACGAGTATGGAGGCATCCCCTACATAATTGTCAAAGGAACAATTTGATCTTGTGAGGAAGGGGTAATCTTCACAATTTCCCCCACGGCCCAAGAAGACTCCATGATTCTTCCTCCGTTCTTGCCTCTATTGTAACACAATATCCAGATTTAACTAGGTAGTTACCATTGGAGCTATAACTTCAAACAAGCTTGTCCGGGTTTGGGAAGCACAAATAGGAATCTTGCTAATCTCTCCCGCATCACAGCTAGTAAATAAGGTTCGAACAATATCCATGCCCCACTCATTTCTATCCGGCTTCATGAGATTACATACAAGTAGGTCCTCCTCTCCATCTTCTACCAAAGAGTCGATCATAAAGTTGGAATTCCCCGAGATTGAATGATCCACCCAAACTCTAATGTTATTACCATTCCCAACTCTCCATCGACGTCCTCTCTTCAACACTTCTCTAGAGGCCCAAATACTCCTCCCTGTGTAACTAGGATTGTGCCCAACCTTAGATGATAGAAAATCACCTCTGGATATAGTAATGGGCTTTAAGAATCATACTAAAGAGAGAATCCAATTCTGTAATAACTTTCCAACCTTGTTTAGCTAAGATAGCAAGATTGAAAGCATTCAAATTCCTGAATCCCTAACCGCCATTCTCTTACCTTTCACATAACTTGTCCCAACATAACCAATTAAGGCCACGTTTATTGTCCGATCTTTTACCCTACCAAAAGGAGTTTATAATACCTTGAAGCTTGTTATACAATGTAGATGGGAGAAGAAAAATTGACATACAGTAGGATGGAATAGCTTGAGCCACTCCTCGCTCTTTTCAGAAGTTTCCCACTCCACCCTTGTCTCTTTCGCCAGATTCTGTCTCGAAGAAAACTGAAAACCTATTTCTTCTTTTCTCCAATCAACAAAGGCAACCCAAAATATTTCCCGTAACTTAGGTTGTTTTCAATGCCAAATACATTAGAAATCCTCTCCCGGATATTCTGATTAGCATTGGGACTAATGAAAATTCCATAGATTCCTCTTCTGTTGCTCGAAAGAGAAAGAAGTTGTCGTCTGCAAATAGAAGATGAGTGACACTAGGAGCTCTACGAGCCACACAACATCCATGTATATTACCAATGATCTCAGCACATTGGATTAATGCAAAAAGCCCGTCAGTGCATAAAAGGAAAAGATATGGAGACAAAGGGTCTTCTTGTCTTAGACCCGTACTAGGGAAAATAGGGCTATCCTCTCCTTCCTTAACCACAACTGAATATTGGATGGACATAACACAAAATATAATAAGCTTAGCCCAATCCGGTGAGAACCCCATCTGGAGCATGATTTTGTTAAGAAAATCCTAGTTGGTTCTATCATACGCCTTACTGACATCAATTTTCATGGCTACAACCCCCTTCTTCCCCTTCTTCTTCCTTTTCATATAATGGAGAAGTTCAAAAGCAACCAAGCAATTATCAGTAATAGATTGACCAGAAACTAATGCAAAATGAAATTTTGAGATAGTCTTTGGTAAAAAGCCCTCAAACCTATTAGCTAACACCTTTGCCAAGACTTTGTATAAAATATTACAAAGAGAGATAGGTCTAAAGTCCTTCATAGATGTAGAGCTTTCACATTTAGGGATTAAGACAATATTAGTAGAATTTAGAGGGGGAAAGTTCATATTGTTCATCCAAACTGAGTAGTGTTGGAAGATCTTGTCTCCTATTATTAGCCAAGCTCTTTGATAGAATGCCGCATTGAGTCCGTCAGGTCCCGGTGATTTGTCCGGATGCATATGAAAGATTGCCCTCCTCACCTCCTCCCGATCAAGTGGAGCACATAGAACTGCATAGTCCTCATCAGTGATTTTTTGTTCTACACATTCAAGAATGTTGTCCAGTTTGCCATCTATCTCTTTAAACAATTCCTCAAAATAATCCTTTGCCACTTTTTGAATACCTTATTCGTCCTCCACAAGAACCCCAGTATTGTCATTAATTTTGTAAATTTTTTTCCTTCACCTCCTCTCGGTAGCTCTTGCATGAAAATATTTGATATTTGTGTCTCCTTCTTTAAGCCAATGGACCTTGGCTCGTTGCTTCCAATAGTTTTCTTCTTGGATTAGAACATTCCCCAATTCAATTCTTTTTGCTCGATACCTTTCTGCCGAGAGTGTGTCCGATTTACCCCGAAGAGACTTTAATTCGTGATTTAGTTTTGAAGTTCTAGCTTTGAAGTCTCTAAAATGCCTCATGCTCCAATCCAAAAGCTCTTTCAAGCAGCTTCCCAAATATCTTTGAACATCATTATCATTATTTTCCTCCAACAAGCTACGCAACTTATCATCAAAACCGGCTTCATGCAGCCAAGAATTTTCGAAACTGACTTTCCTTCTCTTCGGCAGATTCATGCTCCCATCCACCACCAAAAGCAGTGGCGTGTGTTCCGAAACTGGTGCGACCATGTTGAATAAACATGCACCCTCAAAAACTTGCAGCCAAAGCCGAGAGACAAGGCCGCTGTCCAGTTTTTCTTGGACCTAATTGGAGGTCCGTCTTCCCTTCTCCCATGTGAACTGGTAACCAATTAAGGGTAAATCAGTGAGGTCACAATCTGTTACAGCCTTCTAAACCCAGATATAAGGTACTTGGGATGGCCCCGAGTCCTCAGTTTGTCGGAAGAAAAAAAGGAGATCGTTATAGTCCCCAATACAACACCAATGAAGATTCAAGAGTCCATGAAGATGTCAAAGTAATTCCCAAGAATCACGACATCTATTACGCTCCAGGTATCCATAAAAACCCTTAAGAGCCAATTGCCTTTGATATTGTCCACGACGCTCTTCCGATCTCAAATAATTAAATCAATGTGATTCGTCGAGTAACAAGAAACATATCATTCTTTATTATTCTTCCATAGAGTGGCTAAACCACAACTACGACCTTCACAGTCTACAGACAGAGCACCTTCAAAATTAAGTTTAACACGAATGGACTCAATTTTATTTGAATAACGTAACGTTTCAAAAATAAAAATAATGTCTAGCGGGCGAGTCTTGACAATCTCGCAAAGGGCACCAACTGCGCGAGGGTTGCCAAGTCCTCGACAGTTCCAGCTAAGGCATCTCATTGGTCCCAGCAAGCCTGTTGACCAGCACCTGCCGTCTTCACATTTTTTGACCCATCATCTTGAGCCTCGGATGATCATTAAGTGGGCATTTCCTTTGTTTAGGTTGATTACCCTACGTCTTTTCCTTGCACTATGCAGTTCCAACCCATTCTCCATGCTGCCCAATTCTTCCTCATAGCCCATTTCCTCACTTGCACTGTCAACTACATGATTACCCACATGATCTGAACTTTCCATGCAATTGAGATCAATTCGCCTTCATTATTTAATTGTTACGAGATTTCTGGAATAGCCACCATTTTGGAGAATTGATTATGTAGCCATCATATCCTTCCCTTTAGCCGTGCATGACTCCTTGCCAAATTTAGGGACCGAAACATTTTCTCTTTCCTCCTTCAACCAACATTCACCGGAAATGTCACCCGATCTCTTCACCGGAGCTCATAACCATGCACTCCATTCTTTGGTTAGTGCTTCGGATGGTGATGTGAAGTTCTTATCACAGAAGCATTCTGAGTGCCCGAGTAAGCCACACAAGTAACAGAAAGTACCCAGTAGTTCATATTTGAATAACACTACCGATCACTCACCCCCGGCCGCTTAATCTTCCTGCACCGTTTCAAGGGATGTCTCACGTCGATTTGAACTTTGATCCTCATATATTCCTTCCAGATTCCCACATTACTAGTGGACTCATATTCGACAAACTTACCTATGAAGTTTCCAAGTTGTCGGCCAACCGCTTCCATCATAAACCCAACTCTTGAGTTGTAGATTTGGACCCAGAAATTCACATCAAACAAAGGAACCTGAGTCAGATATTCTCCCACTTTCAAGCGATGAAGGATTAACAGGTGTGGTTGTCATACATCCAAGTTCCGCCTTCAAAAACCCTCTTCACATCCACCTCGTGATGGAATTGGAATAGATACCGTTGGTCTCTTATCTCCTTCACTGTCAATCCTCTCCCTGGCCTCTACAAGCTAGCCAACCGATTCTTCATCGAGTTGAGATGGATAGAGCTGTCTGTGAGGAACCGTCCCAGTAAGTATAGGTTAACACCTTCAATCACTTCCTCTTGAGAACCCCCGTTGAGTAGAATTTCTACATCCTCTTCCGCCAATATGTTTAATCCCGCGAATTCTGTTTCCAAGATTCAAATTGACGTGCTTAGAAATCAAAATCAGTCTATAAAGAAGCCAACTTCTCACCAAGGAGAAGAAAACATCCAGAGCTCTCTACTTAGAGAGAGAGAGAGAGAATTATTAGCCCTTTTAAAACACCAAGATTACGGATTTTTTAGATCTAAGATGGAAGTCTATGAATTTATAGATAATAAAACTATAGTTGGCCAAATTCTTTTATCAAATATGACCTTTTTTCTTTAAATTTTCTTTTAAATTTCATAAAATTAATGTTAGATCCATAAAAATTAGCAAGAAAAATAATATGTCCAGATTCATTAAAATCCAAATTTAGCATCTTTTTAAACATATTTGATATTTATTTATTTATTTTTAAACATATTTATTTATTTATTTTTTTTTTTACTCTTTTTATTTCCTCTTGTAAGCACCTCTCTTTTGTTGCTGAATTCTAATTTCAGCTATGTGTAAAAATTCTCAACTGAGCATTGAGACTGCTCAGACATTGAAATGAGTATTGTGCCGATGTGAAAATTTTCGTAATAATATCATCATCATTTTCTTCGTTTTGTGTTGTTTTTTCTATTTTTTGTTTTTTTTAATAATCTCACAAACAAACGTTCCTCAAGTAGAAACAAAACTCTAGTAGCAAGATCAAGAATTAACATCTAAATTTATGAGACTTAATTTATTGTTAAATTTAAATCCTTAAAAACACGTGTAAGTTTTTTATTCATCAAGAGTACTGAATCTCTTGAATATGACAATTTTTTCACTCAGGTAGACCTATACATATCATACAAAATACAAATGCATAGGATACAAAGTAAAATATAACCAAATCTATATAATGAAATTTCTTTTACTTTTAATGAAAAAAATCGAGAGAGATAAAACTGGTAAACAATTACTGTTAGTTAAGGAAAGTACCGAGTAGAATTAAGTTTAAAAACTGAGAAAACCGTTATCATTAAAGTGGCATAAAAGTGTTAGAATTCTAGAATTCTGCTCCGCTATTCTGTTTGTTTTTAGATTATTAAGTAATAAATTAACATTAATACAATTATACGAATATCTAGATAAAAAAATATAGAACTCTAGAAACTCTATCTAGAACTTCTAGAAAAAGACTTTTTAACAAACATTTTTTCCAACCTTAAAACAAGCCCTTTAGTTCAAGTGGACGTGTTTGTTTTTTGGCATACCCCCCAACAAAAAATTGGTATCAGAGCAATTAAGACTATCTGGATCTAAAAAAGCTAGAATAATTAGATTTAGAATTAAAAGACAATAATAGAAAACTTCAAAAAGAAATTAAAGATATAAATAGTAAATTAGACTATCTAAAAGAACAAAATAAGACTATTCTAGAAAAAACTAAACTAGACAAAACTAAAAATTTAGAATTAGAAATAAAACTTCTACTAGAAAAAGTTTTAGAAAAAATAGAAGAACTTAAGAAAGTAATTTTAAGTTAATAACCGATAGCTCTGTTACAGATAAAAACTATTTAGACGCTAAAGAATATACAAGAATATTTCAAAGAGGAGAATCTGAAGGATTTTCAGATTGTAGATCTCAAAAGACACAAGATCAAATAATAATAAAGCAAAACAATACTATAATAGCTTTATTATTATCACTTCGTAAAAAAGATAGAATTTTAGACAAAAAGCCCTCTTCAAACACACCTACACCTAATATAGAAAACGAATTAAAAAATATAACAGACAAAATAGGAAGTTTAAAACTCGAACCAACTGGAAAAGAAACAATAATAAGAAATACCAAACAACCAAAATCCTTCAATTTCCCTCGTGCAGCATAATGAGTTTAGCAAGCCCATTTTTAGGAAGCTCTAGAACAATTCAAGAAGAATCTAGACCATCATCTAGCAGTAGCAGAAGACCAATATTAGATGGAATATTAAATAGAAGAGAAGAACGTGATACAAGACTAGAAGAAATTATAGATCCTCAACAAGACTATGAAAGATTCATAACCCAATGATTCAGAATTTTAAATTCAGAAAATTTATATAACAGAGGAATTTTTGAGTCCAGAACACAATTTTTCAGGAGCAGTAGAGAAATATCAATTCAATATATAGGAGATCAATGTAAAAGATTGAATTAATTTCTAAAGAATCAGAGAGAGAATTAAAAAAGAGAAAATATAGATTTATTCATTTAGGACTAATAGTAATAGGAATAGAAGGAATGATGAGAAAAAATTTAGGTAGCAAGGTATTAGTTACCATATATGATGAAATAATAAATAATATAGAAAAAAGTATGATAGCAAGCATGGAAGTAGACATAAATAGTAGTAATGGGATAATATACTGTACGCCAGACTTTTTACTGACCGTAAAAGATTTTATAGAAAATGTAAAAATAGGAATACAAACTAAAGGATATGAAGAAACCATTAGAGGAGATAATCTATTAATATCCATAGGATTTCTAGGAAGATGCTCGTTTGATTCACAGACTAGGTATAAAATTTACGTAGAAAAAGTAGTAAATTTAATGAGTAGTAAATGTATTAATATGGTAAAACCAAAAGAATTTTCAGCAGAAAAATTAGCAGGATTAGATTGGCAGCTAGATAAATTATTAGAACAAAAAAAACAACCATAGCCCCACAAGAAGCATTAACATATAAAAATAGTCAATGAAGAACTAATATAAGATTCATTAATTATTCTACTATACAAAATCAAGAAGAAAATGAAGACTCTAACCAAGACTTAATACATTTAGATCTAATTGATGAAAATATAGAGAGAATTATTTTTCCAAAAGAATTTAATCTAAATCTTACACAACAAGAACTTTTAGAATTAGAAGATCAATTATACCTTAAAAAACAATTAAATGAAGAAGAATACTTATATTATGATCAAGATCAAAATATTAGAGTAGGAATAATTAAAGAAAATATTACAGAAATCTCTAACAACATTTATCAGAAAGAAATAATGGAAGATGAAATTGTAATGACTTCCTCTAGTGTAAAAAGCCCCTTTGAAAGAACTGTTGAAGCAGATATTAATTATGATAGTTTTCCTCTAAGAAGACCATACACAGATTATGAAGATCCCCCTGAGAATACAAGATACATAGCCAGAGGAGGTGAAAGACCATTAGAAAAACCAATAGAATTCCAAACATTAGCTAAAGGTTATATTTTAAACTTAGCATCACATGATCCTCAAACTTGAACAAATGTAATAGAAGTATAGAAAAATACTTTAATAGGATATTATTTTAGAAACTTTCAAGAAATGGACACAGTAGAAATGTACAGATATTTAGAGACATTTTTAGGAGAAAGTGCTAAAGTAATGTGGGAAGTATTTAAATAAGATAGAGAATAAGACTATAATCATTTAAAGAATAAAGGAAGTAATCCATATAATTTTGTTAATCAGATACAAATTTTAGCAACCAGATCAGATCCCAATTCAGGACATAGAGAAACTCAAAGAAAGGCAATGAGAGAATTAGAACAATTAAATTTATATAAATGGACAAAAGGTAGGTATGTTAAGAAATTTTTAAATGAATACTATTAGCTAACAAGTATCTCAGGAAATACATTTAATCAAGACTTAGGAAATAAACTTTTTCATAAGCTACCAGGACCTTTAGGATTAGAAATAACAGAAAAATGTAGCAACTCTAGTTCAGTAAAAGAAATTCCAAATTATCCATGGACAATAGGACAGAGAGTTCAACATATAATAAGATGTTTAGAAAACAAATGTGTAGAACTTCAAATTCATAAGCAATTAAAAAAGACAGATTATAAATTTTGTAAAGACATCTTTACCCCCCCAGACTTATGGTGCATCAAACTCTAGAACAAATAATAACAAAAAATATAGGAAAAATAAAAACAAGGATTATGGCAAGAGAAGATATTATCTTAGAAAATCAAATAAGAGAAAACCTTATTTAAATCAAGAAAAACATGTTAGAAAATTTAAGCCTGAAAGAACTTATAAAAATAAATTAAGTTGCTTGGTATGTAATAGTAATGAACATTTAGCTAGAACTTGTCCTAAAAGAATCAATAGTTATGATAAAAGAAGTACTTTAGTAGAATATACTAATGAAGACTTAATTCAACTAGATGAATATGTTTCAGATCAAGAATCTATTTATAGTGTAGTCTCAGTAGAAGATATAATAAAATACCAAAAGATTGAAGAATCAGACTATGAAATAATAAAAGAATTTTCAAACTTAATAAATGAAAAAGATTCTGAATCCTCATAAGAAGAATATAATTTAATGAACATTATTTTAGAAGAATGTAAACATAATTAGAATAAGAGAGAAGGAACAGATAGCATACCATGTTTTCTATGTAATTGGTATCCAGCTAAACACTGTAGAGCCAAATGTAAAGAATGTTTTAAAGAAGCTTGCATAAAATATTTAGAACAAAAAATGTTAATCTCTTATGAAGAAGAAATGTTACTAGAAATAAAAGAATATATGGCTAACCAAAAAATTAAAATACTTAGGAAACGAATAGAAAACTTGGAAGACATGCAGAAACTAATGATAAAAAAATTAGAACTATTAGAATATAGTAATAAAGGAAAAGCAATAATGGAAGAACCAGACTTTGAAAATTTACAAATATCATATATGCAAGTAGTCTGTAATACAGAAAAGTTAAAAAGCATTAAGATAAAATGTCAAATAAGAATAGAAACATATATAATAGAATGCTTAGGATTAATAGACTCGGGATGTACTAATTGTATTATTAATAAAAAGTTAATACCTTCAAAATATATAGTACAAGCAAAAGAACCAATAGAAGCACAATAAATGGATGGAGATTTGTATAAATATATAGAATTACTTAGACCCAACAGTAAGATTAGTTTTGAAACAAATTGTGGACAAAGTATAGAATATACTCTACCAAAAGATTCAACTTGGATAAGAAAACTAAATTTAAAAGACACGGACTTTATAATAGGATTAAATTTCTTGTTAAAAGATAGTGGTAGCATTACAATTACAAAATATTTCATACATTTACAAAAACACAAATTGTTCAGTCCAACAAATACTACTGATTTTCTATCAAAGTGCGCTGAGTAGCGTGGTGGAAGTCCCCTAAAGAAAAATTACCCCCTATAAAAAAAAAGAGAGAATGTCAGTTAATCGAACAAAATTCTTTAGAAGAAGACAGTTTAATAGATATAGAAGAGTTAGACTTTGAAATTAATGAATTCTTAGATAATGAAAAATTTTATTTTACTTTAATCACAGAACAAGAAATTGAACATTTAATATCAAAATTAGAAAAGCTAGAAATTTTAGAAGAAAATGTGTTAAAATATTGGGAAAAAGATAAAATAGTTTGTGAATTAAAAATAAAAAATCCAGAATATATAATTAAGACAAAAAATATAGAAGCAATTAGTCAAGATGTAGAAGATTTTAAAATGCATATTTCAGAATTATTAAAATTAGGAGTTATAAGAAAATCAGATAGTCCTCATAGATCAACAGCTTTTATAGTAAGAAATTATTCAGAAATAATCAGAGGAAAAAGTAGAATGGTAATTAATTACAAAAGACTTAATGACAATATAATAGATGATGCTTATAACATACCAGATAAAACAGTTTTAATAAATAGAATACAAGAATGTAAAATCTTTAGTAAGTTTGATTTAAAATCAGGATTTTGGCAAATAAAAATGCACGAAGACAGTATTAAATGGACAACTTTTACTTGTCCAGAAGGACATTATGAATGGTCAGTTATGCCTTTTGGTATAAAAAACGCACCCAGTATTTTTCAAAGAAAAATGGAAGACATATTTAATAAATATAGTAAATTTGTAGTAGTCTATATAGATGATATTTTAGTCTTTAGTAAAAATAGACGAGAACATAGAGGTCATCTGCAGATTGTATTTTCAGAATTTATTAGAAATGGCTTAATAATTAGTAAAGAGAAAATGGTTTTATTTAAAGAATATATAGATTTTTTAGGAGTAAATATTGGAGAAGGAAAAATTAACCTTCAACCTCATATAGCCCAGAAAGCTTTAGAATTTCCAGATAAATTAGAAGACTTAAAACAAATACAGAAATTTTTAGGATTAGTGAATTATGCAAGACCTTTTATAAAAGATTTGGGAAAAATAGCAGGACTTTTATATGCTAAGACCTCTCTTACAGGACAAAGATTTTTTAACCAAGAAGATATAAAGTTAGTCCAAACAATAAAAGAAAGAATAAAAATTTTGCCAGAACTTGCTATGCCATTAGAAACAAATTATTTAATAATAGAGACGGATAGAAGTATATTAGGCTGGAAAGCAGTTTTAATTTGCAAACCCAACAAATATGCTGATAAAACCACAGAAAGAATTTGTAGATATAATAACGGAAATTATAAACAAAAAGGAAACATGAGTAGTATAGATACATAATTACTAGCAGTAAACTATGCCTTAGATAGTTTTAAACTTTTTATTATCTCTAAAAAAGAAATCACCATTAGAACAAACTGTATTGCAATAGTGTCATTTTATAATAAAATGAAAACAGAAACTAAGAAGAGTAGTAGAAGAATATGGTTAAATTTTCTAAATAGAATAGTCAATACATGAGTTTTTCATACATGGTTAGAAGTTTTAGACAACATTAAATATTTTAGAAACTCTCTTTTTAAAGGATTTAATAATCTTTAAAAAGCATTAGATTCAGCCAGACAGCTTATTGGATTAAATTTTTATATTTCTCCTTCTCTCAGAAATCTGTCAGATCCTCTTTTAGATTTTTCTGTTACACGAGATACAGATGCAAACACTTTTTTTTGTACCCACTGTGAAGCCATGCAGAGAAATTACAAAATTTTAAATGAGACAAATCAGAAGCTTATGAATGATAAGCTTATTCTCCAGAAACAGATCTCAGATCTAAAAAAAGAAGTGATTGGGTTAAAACTCAGTCTCCCAAAGGTTTCATCTTCTAGTGAAAATAAGAAGATTGAGATGGGTGGATATTCCCCAATGAATATCGCAACAGGTACTTCTGAACCTAATAAATCAGAAGCTAGTCCAATTTTATCGGTAACTGGTAAAGACTTTTCAAACCCTGAAATGTCTATGAGCTTGTCAAAAGCTCAACAGACTCAGAGGACTGTTGATTCATCTACTTCATTAAGACAGACTCAACAGATTGATAATTCTATTACAGAACAAAATTTACAAAACAAAGAAATCTGGGACACTCTGGGACAGCCCAGTGGAAAATTTGACTACCTTGTAAAATACAGTCATTCTCAAGAACCTCAGACTCAAGACAAAGGAAAAGGAGTTATGTCAGATTTTCAAGACAGTCAAGACCCAAAAGCAGATATTGTTTCTTTAGAAAAGATTTTATAAAAAATTGACGAAATGCAAAAAACTCCAAAAAGAGTAGAGACGAAGGACCATCAAGAAGAAGAAAGAAAAAGACAATCAGAAAAGAAAAAATCGAAAACAGAATCAATAAAGCCATTGAAGAGAAATTCAGAAGGATTTTTCTAGACAAAGATAATGTGGAAAAAGAAATTCATCCTTATCCAGTACCAGAAAAAGACTCTTCAGAAAATATCTTAGATGATGACAATGAAGAACAGTACAGAAATGGCAATAATTCAGATGAGACGATATCTTTGGACTCTATCGCACTCCACAATTTAGACACATAATTGAGACAGCATTTAAGCCTCTGACGGAGAAAGGAAATTTTCCAACAAAGCTTGCACAAACAAAGACTTTTGAGACCAAATCTTCAACAATAAAGACCAATTTCATTTAATACCCTACAACTAGATGCCAAGACTTTCAAGGAGCCTAGGAAGACTTTTTCAAAAAAAAAAATCTGAAGACTTTCATCTACGTGTAAAGAATTCAAATATAAAACAGATGCCCAGTATCCCAAGCAGACGCGTGTAAAGTAGGAAAGATTCTTACCAGAGCATTCAAGATTTTCTGCTCCCAAGAATTTTCCTATAAAAGGGATTTTTCAGATCAGTTGAAGACACACGGATCAACTCAAGCAGTAAAAGAAAAAACACTCTGTAAACCTTTCAATCTCTTTTTAGTAGAAAATTCTCAATCCAAAATTTGTATAGTTGCAACAGAAAGCTTTATTGTAAAGGTACTATTTTAATATTTTTAAGTCTTTTAGGGACTTCCCGAAAGGGAAATCCTTAACTTGAAATTAGTTTATTATATTTCAATCTCTCTAAAAAAATATATGAAGTTTCATTTTCAATTTTAGCTTTGTATTTTTAGTTTTGTATATTCATGTTAAAAGTGTTTTGTTAATATTTTTATTCTTGATCCTATGCATATCATAAAAGCATAACTTGATTTTCATAAGCCATACTGTATCTAAGTTAATCCTTTTAAACATGGTTGTAGAGGAATTTTTAGGGTCGGAGTGAGCCCGTTGAAATCATCTGTTTGTTTTAAAGGAATTAATTAGCTTAGGTATTCTATTAGAGAGTGCCAGTGGTAACCTAATAAAAGGAAATCAGGTTCAAGTTGATGTGTCGTAGGTGAAGTAAAAAAAAAAAACCGAGAGAGATAAAACTGGTAACAATTACTGTTAGTTAAGAAAAGTATCGAGTTGGATTAAGTTTAAAAACTGAGAAAACCGTTATCATTAAAGTGGCATAAAAGTGATAGAATTCTAGAATTCCGCTCCGCTATTATGTTTGCTTTTAGATTATTAAGTAATAAATTAACATTAATACAATTATACAAATATCTAGATAAAAAATATAGAACTCCAGAAACTCTATCTAGAACTACTAGAAAAAGACTTTTTAACAAACATTTTTTCCAACCTTAAAACAAGCCCTTTAGTTCCAGTGGACGTATTTGTTTTTTAACATGCCCATACAAAATACAAATGCATAGGATACCAAGTAAAATATAACCAAATCTATATAATGAAATTTCTTTTATCTATGTAATTATTAATTTTTGAACAATATGACTATTTCAAAACTCTCTTTTATCTCCCCTTACCCCCCTCCCCAAAAAAATAAAAAAAAGGCGCTCTTTTATCTCTTTCGACTTTCGAGTTAATTTTCAAATTGACTATTGCTTATTTATATCAATTACAATCAAGATAAATTAGTCACATACCAAATATCAATTTTGGGTTTCTCCTTAAAGGAGACACCCGGTGTATGTAGACACGATTTTGTAGGTGGGTTGATGTGCTCATATGCAAATTACTGGTTGGGAAGGTGACCCATATAGTGATGTCGCTATATGAAAATTATACCAAATAGACTCAATTACAATGTTATTTTCTAGGAGTTAATTTCGCAAATCTTCCCCAACCTTTTTTTTCCGGTCTCATGGGTTTCCAACATTTCATAAATTGACAGAAAATGTCCTTTTTGACGGATTCCGTCATTATTGCCGTTAACTTTATAACAAAATGACTATTATACCCCTTAACTTTTTAATTTTAAAAATAGTTTAAAAATAAAAAAAAAGAAAACACATATCCCACCAAGAGTGGCTGCAGGAAATGGCAGCATTCTGAAGGCCAGTTGCTGCCATTTCCTCCAGAATGACAATGCCAAAAATGGTAGCAGAGTGCTGGACTGTTGCCATTTTTGGTAGCACTTTTCTACCGGAAACTGCAATATTTTGTTGCAGTTTGCAGCGGCCAAAAAGGGGGAGAATTCCCACATTTGCTGCTGCTACTTGGGTGAATGCCCTATTTTTTGGCCCATTTGCTGTTGGAAACGATAGCGTTTCGGTAGCAAATGAGAGGATTCATCCCCCACCCTCCTTTTTGACCGTCGGAAATGCTATCATTTCCTGCAGTCACTCAAGGGTGGGGTGGATGGGGTTTTTATTTTTATTTTTTTATTATTTTTAAATCTTTTGTTTTTAAAATTAAAAAGTTAAGGGATATAACAGTCATTTTATTGGAAAGTTAATGGCAATATTGACGTAATCTATAAAAAAAGACATTTTGTGAGAATTTATGAAATGTTGGGAATCCAACTAATATTTAACTCAAAGGTGTAGACGATTTGTGAAATTAACCCATTTTTTAGTGAGACAACTATTATTCATAAATTTCTACAAAAAGTCTAATTGTGTCATGAAAAATAATCTATGAATTATGTGTTTGCTAATCTATTTTGTATTTAACAATATTTTCATGATTTTATTAGATGGCGTGTGGTGTTTATGTGACATGTGCGCGTGTTGTTTTCCTAAAAAAAAATAAATCTTGTAGTCGATTTCTATCAAAAGGAAAAAGAATGGGTATGCTAGTACTTATTTATTTTTATTTTTTATAAAAAATATTCCTCGTGCGGTTTTTGTATTGCAACTTTACCAATAATAAAGAGGCTCAAAGGCGTGAAGGCAGTGAAAAGAGCACATACGTTTAGAATTCACTCCCAAATCAAGAGCGAGTAAAGGAAAATCAAATTTTATATATATATATATATATATATAAACAGGGAAGAAAAGCCCAAACGAAAAAAAAAAAAAAAAAAGCGAATTTCTCTAAAACGTCTCACTTCCCAGATGGCACTCAACAATCAGCCTTCAACACCACTTCAAATGTTACGCAACCCTTCCCATCGGCTATATTAATCGATCATTCAACTGGGTTCTTTTAATTTCCTTTTCTTTTTGGGATTTTGTTAGCAAAATAGGTTGATTTTATTGAATTTTGATCTGGGGTGGGAAAGAATACGGAGAAAAATCATGGAGGAAAATATATTGTGTCAATGGAGTGTAATTCGATCCGTATTAGCCATTCTTCAATGGTGGGGTTTCAATGTCACTGTTATCATCATGAACAAATGGATCTTTCAGGTCTGTATATGCTTGTACCTGGGATTTGTGTTCATTTTTAAGTTTTTGTATATTTAAATTTTATTGGGTTCCTTTCCCCTTTTTCCTGAATTATCGCTGGTTCGTTTCTACTGGTCGTGATGTTGTTTCTTTTTCTTTCTGAATTTGATACTTTTTCTGCATTAATCCCTGAAACTTTCACTTTGAATTGTGGGTTCCTTTCCTTTCACATTGTGGTTAAAATTCGAGAAAGGCAAATCTTGTTATCTGAACAAATCATTCAGGAAAAAATTTGATGTTGATGCACCAGAAGCAAGTCAAGTACTGGCAATCTCAATCTGTGTTTGATCTATTCCATAATGAGCTGGCTTTTGTTGTTATCAGTATGGAAATATCTGGATTTTTCTAATTTTAAGTTTGAATTGGCAATATGTAACTTGATTTGTATCGTAAAGTATTTTTTCCTTAATTTAATTAGTTAATATAATTTTCCTTTTTTTGGGAATTCAGAATTCTTTTGGTTAGTCCAATTTAACTAATCCTCTTGGGACAGTTCTACACAAGTTTATTGTTCTAGGTCATATTTTACTGTGAAAAGATTGATATCAGCAGCTTAGATGGTGTCTATGCTGGATTTAAGTTAACTGTCGAAGCCTAAAGTAAATGGAGAACGATGATCCTGTTCCTCACCAGACTAAATTTTTGATGTTTGAATCATAATTCAAACTTAAATGGTCATGAAAAGAGATTGCAATATGCTTGCCTGTTGTACTGCAGGAAAACATTTCTTTAGATTCCTGTTACCATTGATGATCTGATACTCATTTCCACTAATGTGTGATTTCTTATACAAGTGGTGCTCTGATATTCGTCTTTTGTCCAATGACCAGTTTATTACTTATACAAATGTAACGTAGGAAAACATTTCTTTAGGTGTTCTTTTACCACTGATTATCTGAGAAGTGATCATTGTCTTTGTTTGCACTTATGTTTTCCTTGATGAAGAATCTACATTAATGTAATTTACTGTGAGAGTTTATAATATTTGAAGAATAAGTTAACGATGGAAAGATCCAGCAATGTGCTTGATGTTGAATCTGATAATCTGTTCATCTTATTCTAAAATTTGGGTTATGTCTTTATCATTTGCAGAAATGTAACAGGGGGAAAGATTGTTTGGATTAATTGATTGTTGTCTTTACTTTTTCAATTCTGTTTTTCTTTCCACAGAAACTTGATTTCAAATATCCATTGTCTGTATCTTGCATACACTTCATATGTTCAGCAATCGGTGCATACCTGGTAATCAAAGTGCTAAAGCTTAAGCCACTCATAACGGTTGATGCTGAAGATCGCTGGAAGAGGATTTTTCCTATGTCATTTATATTCTGTATCAACATAGTTTTGGGGAATGTGAGCCTGCGATACATTCCTGTTTCTTTTATGCAAACTATAAAGTCATTCACCCCGGCAACAACAGGTGAGATTTGAGTTTTGTATTATTTGTGCTCTCAGTATAGGTTCAACAACAAGCTTGGCATCAAAGATGGGGCAATACCCGTCAAAGGAGCTAATCGTTCTCTGTGGTTTGGGATGCACATGATGAACTTTTACATTTTGGAATTCCTTAATTATGATGGTGTCAAATTTGCATCAATATGCTTATTTGTTCTTTAACATTCCCAGTTTTCCCCCCCCCTACAAATTAACTTGGCTAAAAAGTGGCACATCTGACTCTAGTGCATTGAAACAGTTATCTTGCAGTGGCTAGTCTGGAGAAAGTACTTTGACTGGCAAATTTGGGCTTCTCTTGTTCCAATTGTAGGAGGAATCCTACTCACTTCTGTCACAGAGCTGAGTTTTAATATGTTTGGTTTTTGTGCTGCATTGTTCGGCTGCCTTGCTACGTCAACAAAGACCATCCTTGCGGAGTCTCTGTTGCATGGTTACAAATTTGACAGGTGTCCTCTTCATCACTTCCTCTTCATTGAAAACATTTTACTGTAGGAAGAAAATTAACTTTGTTATCACTTTAGAGTGACTACTTACAGCCAATACATGTATTTTTTTAGAGAAAAATTGAATTTCCATGTTACACAGGCTATTTTTGTTGACTGCACAATGGTTATATTAACCAATAAATTTTGTGCGCAAGTTAAGAAAACCGCTTATAAAAATCACAGCTTAATTGATTTATGGAGAAATTGTCTTATGGAATGCACGTCTAGAGTTCACTATAATATATACATATTATTAAAGATAAATGCTTCTTTCACGGCAATTTTTGGATTTTGCATGTCGTGATTTGAAGTCTGAAGATGTACACTAACTGAATACCTTTAAATTGACTGATGGGTTAGTGCACTTAACTCTTTTAGCTCCTCTGGTATGGTCAAGGTCAATGGTTTTGGATTAGCATACAGTTTTTATATCTCTCTTCTTTTTCACCTTTCCCTCTTTTTTTCCCCAGTTTTGTCTCTCTTTCCGCTCACTTAAAATAATAATTCTATCTCCTTTTCTCTCTCTCTCTCTTTCATCACCATTTTCCACAAACACAAGCCCACCTTTTTGCATTAGAGATGCTCTTAGGGTCAGTAGGGTATTATTCCACAACCATAGTCATTTTATGGGATGATTTAGTCCCTATTTTCCCATGCTAACGAACTGTTGAAAGTAAAATTTGAATTGAAGTTATACTTATTATATATTTTATTTAAGCTTCCATTACTAATGACTTCTCTTTTATGCCTACTGCAGCATAAACACAGTATACTACATGGCACCTTCTGCTACTATGATCTTGGCGGTACCAGCTCTAGTACTGGAAGGATCGGGGATTGTCGGATGGTTTTACACATGCCCATCACTCTTCTCTTCCCTCATTATAATTTTTGGGTCTGGAGTGCTGGCATTTTGCTTGAACTTTTCTATCTTTTATGTCATTCACTCTACAACTGCCGTCACATTCAATGTTGCTGGAAATCTTAAGGTGAGAGCCGAAATCATTCCTAACCTCAGAGTATTTACTTCCTTGACTTTCATGCATTTTGCCTTGGAGATATAAAGGCGAGTTCAATATGAAATACCGAATGCTAATAAGGACAAATTCTTTATCTTTTAAATACTATGCGGTAATGTCCAGTAGACCTCTAAATGGTTTATCATAATTGAATTGATGGCTAACTTGTTTCTGCAATAAAATTTTTTATTGTGATTGAATTTATGTATAGCTTGTCATTGGACAATTATATACTATATTTCTAAATTACTTGAATTTACATATTCTCGATCTCTAATAAAAACCTCTTCTCAATCTCTAAGTGAGCACTCATTCTCTTCCAAATAAAAATTTCTATCTCCTCTGTTATCTTGTATCTAAATGCTACTCTATGAAGCATAATGTGTGGCATTTATTCCTGCCAAAGGCTAGTTTCTTAAATTCCATTACGTCTCAATCTACAGGTGTTTGTGTATTTAGTGAATAAGAGAAAGCATTGAGTTACACTTTAGCATCCTGTATTTTCTGAAATTTATATTTACAGCCAATAAGGATTGTGACTTCTCTTGATTGATGTGTAATTTGGGATGTTGCCTTGTCCAAGAATCTAGATCAGAATGGAAATTAAGAAAGTTTCTGGGTCATGCTAGGAAAATAAGGAGAAGATATGGAAAGGAATAGTGAAGTAAAGTGAAGAAATTTAAATATAAAAAATTCCAAATATATAACTCTTACTTAACAGCATGTTTGATTAGGAGAGAAACCTAGAAAAGAAATAATAGAAGCCAGCTCTATGACTATCTTTTCCACATTGCTTTCGCTCAATGCCAGCGACTGCTGGAGGAATTCTTCTGGAATGAAAGAGCATGTCTGGCAAAACCAAAAAAATTGTCTTATAATGATTTGTAACTTTTTTATTGATCAAAGATGAATTTAATTTGCTTATTTTTAAATATTTTTGAATAAGACGCTTACACGAATGTGTTTGGAAAAGTCACTGTTACTTCTATTTAAGCTTAGGTAAGCATGTTTGTGCTTTCCTCTAGTAATTTGGATTGCTAAAGTCAATGAAACTGTGCGCAACTTGGGACAAGAACAGAAGTGTTCGTTTTGGTGGATATACATTTGATGTGTGGGTGAGAAATGGGGAGCAATAAAATCTGTAAGGTAGAGGTGGTAGGAGGGGATGGAGTGTATCGTAGTGTCTACTATATTGTTCCTTTCTTTGTTTTCTTTTGTTTTGTCCCCTTTTTTTAATATTTATTTTTAACGTCATTTTTGGTAAGGTTGCAGAAGATTGTAAAGTCATCTGTCAAAGGATTCTAATGTTTACAGACCTCACTTCACGTCAAAACATCGTTTGAGGGCTACATAATCCTAAAAACGCTAAAGTACCATTGTGATCTCAACACAAAATTTTTGGTACACTTCCAAATCTAACGGACCAAAAACAACCCCAATAGTTTTGTTTATTCCCAAATGACCCCAAACTAGTTGACTTGTAGAACCTGGGACAGATCATTGCTCCTCCACACCCCACATCCCACAGCGGTACCAGCCAAGGTGCTGGTGAAATTTCACTAATGGAGTTGAAACCCATTTCACGGCGACGGCAGTTGCTGAATAGAAAAATGGAAAGAAGGTGAAGAAAAGAACAGGAAAAAACTTAGAACAAGAGTGGGAAAGAAGAGGAGGAGGAAGAAGGAGGAGGGTCTTGGATCAAAAACATCTTTCAATGGGCAAAGAGTATGAGAAGGCCTATTACCACTTTGCAAATATGGGCCAGCTTCTGAAATATAAACTATCTATCAGTATGATTTACACAAGGTGTTTAGAATTCAATCCCTTGGATGTCCATCATGTTATCTCCTTGTTGACATCAGACGCTATCTGGGAGCAGATGGACGAATTTATGAAGTTAGGAAGATCGAATAAATTTGGAAAATTCTTGGGGGTGCGGTGGGGGTAAGTCCCCCGATGTTGGACAATTAAACAGAACCTGTCACGAAAGGTTATCACTGGCCCACGGGAAGATGTTGTCTTTGGCTCTAAAATTCTTCCTTTCTTGCTTGATGAAACTCCTTAACAGGGTTGCTGAACTATATATTGGAAGATCTTGTTTATTATATTGATTACTTAATACAGCACGCCTCTTGTTTCAAATTTCTGCTGTTTGTTGAAACTGTGCTGCATTATTGTCTATGTTAATCATTGTTGTCATGCTTCACAGGTTGCAGTTGCCGTTACATGTTCATGGCTGATATTTCGGAACCCAATTTCAGCTATGAATGCATTGGATGTGCTATAACACTTGTTGGATGTACCTTCTATGGGTACGTAAGGCATCGGCTTGCACAACAACCACCAGGTACTCCGCGTACTCCCCGAACGCCGAGGGGTAAAATGGAGTTCGTTCCTTTAGTTAATGACAAGTTAGATGATAAAGTTTAAAGCAAGCTGGTCGTACTTATGCGCCGTGATCTGCTAGTTACGAAGGTCTCAACATATAGTGATCAATATAGAAAGAGAATAGTATCTGTCTTTGCGGAGGCACCGAGCAGTCGAAAACGAGAAATCAATCGAAGTTTCTTCCTTTTGGCCCTGTGTTTCCTTCTCGGAGACGATAAGGTCTACTTTTTAGTCATAGTTATTGACATATATTTATTATTATAACAAACTATTGAACAACAAAAGCTCCCATGATCAAAGTTGTATACATACTTGAGGAGAGCAATGCTGCACTCTCCAAGATACAATTGCTTTGGCAATATCTTAATCTTAATTTCCAGTTTTCATGACCTCTTGGGATCTCTCCCCCTTCTTCCGAAACATGCAAATTTGTCATGTTGGTATTTCTGGTGTCTGAACAAAATTCAGTTATTACTAGGGAGTTCTGCTATTTGTACGAACGCTTTCACAAAAACTTACACAGATAAGTGACAAGAAAAAGCAAACGGCCTTCTAATAAGGTACCATGCATACAGACCAAGACCTACTAGATCAACCCCTTTCAGTCTGGGGAGACAGAGGACTCGTACCATTTGCGAGCACAATGGTCATTTGCATTACACTAAGCCAAGAGCCAAGGCTCGTACCATTCGAGCACAATAGTTATTTGCATTACACTAAGCCAAGAGCCAGAAGTTTTTATGCCATCGGGTGCTGATAAGGTACCCACCAACTCCCTTCTTTTGCTTCCGAACCCCGATCGTCAAGCACTCCAAAACCTCGATGCACTCCTCGACGAATGCCTCAGTGCTGCTCTTCGGACACAGGCTGAAAGAAAAAGCAAAATGCAGCGTTATAAACGGATCGAACTCGTAGAGGGGAAAAAAATGAGGGTTGAGGTGGGTATGTACTGGCTCACCAGTTGAGTAATGGAAAGTGGTGCGAGTTGTTGAGACCCAAGACAAGTACTGAAACTTCAAGCTTTTTCACTTGGCTCATTATTGTGTCCATCTTTGGTCCTTTGATTACAAGTGCTTCTACTTCAACCTTTGGTTTTAGAAGGCAACCATTTTATTAGTCAATCAATTTATAATAATTGTATATTCTAACCTAATTTTTTAAAGAGTGCTGTGTTAAAATAAAATAATGATGATAAGAGAGAAGGAAAAAATGGGAAAAATGGAAAAGAGAGATACCATTTTTTAATGAGCAGAAAGAGAGAGAATTGAAATATGAAATTTTATGTGTCTATCTCTCACAACATTCTTACATGGTCATCATTGTCGCATTGGAGATTCTAAACATGATAAATATCGGCTTTTTCTATAGTATATAAATGTTCTTTTAATGTGGTAAATGAGATTATAACGTACATGTACAATGAGAATAAAAAGCACCAAATCTAACTGAAATAAAAAAAAAGTCAAATCAAGTGGCTACGTAGAACTTTCAAATCATGTGATTTGATTGTATTGTATTAAACAAAGGGAAAATATATTCAATATATTCAGACCATAGTTTTTTATAACTACACCACATTTTTATTAAGATAAAGATCCATGGTCTGTGTTCTGTTTAGAATTTGTCCCTAAGAGTTTTTTGCTACAATTTTCTTTTCAACATTTTAATGTAATTATGATTTTATGTTCTTAATGATGGGATATATTCAAAAATTTTGTTTATATACTTTAAAATCATATGGATCTATGTAATTGTATTTTACCATATAATACTTTTTTATTTATTTAAAAAATTTAAACAGTTTTTTGTAATAAAATTTTTAGGATAAAAAAAACCATCCGATAAACAATATGTTATAATTAATAAAATAAAGTCTTAAAAATAAAAGTATGATATAAATAAGTTAATGACGTCATTGTAAAATTTTGAAAATATTAAGTACGGGTAAATAAATCGTGGTACGATTAGTAAAAAAATGGGGGTGCAAACGGAATCACCCAAAAATTCAAATACAAATGCGAAATTGGTTAATTTAACTTTTTTTTATTTTCCTTATTTATACTCTTGTTTATACTTTTGTTTTAGTTAAACATAGAGGGATTTCACATCTTTTTTTCCTTTTTGAGTATTAATTAAAAATAAAGAGATATATTATGTCATAGATAAGTGCAAAAAATGCAAGATTCAAAAAGTTATTATGGTATGAAAATGAAAATGGCGACTGCTTAAGAGTTAAAAAAGAAAAAGAAAAGAATTTATACACACATGAAATATCCACTTCGAAAAATTATTATTCTCACCTCAGGCTTACAAGCTTTGCAGAGGGATCCAAGTGATTTAGCAAGGCAAGGAGACGACGAATACTCCGACCCTTGAGATTTCCATGGACTAACAATCTGAAGAAGAGTAAGTACATCTCCCTTATTAGCTACGTGTGTGAGTGCCCAAATCATTGCGTGCTTGGAATGCAGAGACTCATCCACCACAACCATCACTCTCTTCTTCATTACCAGCACACCAATGTTTTCACTAGTAATGCTGTTAATCCCTTCCATTTGCTCCAAATCTGGTCCCGACCCACCTCCGAAATCGTCTTAGTTTTTTGCCCTTTTTGTTTTGCACACCAGCTGTTCGATGTTTGTTCCCACTGAGATTCTTGGAGCTCTCTGCGTTTATTTCCTAGCTAAAAAGAAAGAGAAGACTGTTCATTTTTCTTTTTTCTCCTGTTAGGGGGTGGGCTGAAAACTGAATCACTGATGATGATAGAAAGTTGTGATCTTTATGATGTTTTGTGCAGATTCAAGTCACGGGAAAGTGGGAAATTTTGGCTCTTTTATTGTGGTTTTGATAATTCATATGTGTGTCAGATGATGTGGTGAATCAGGCTTTTCTTTGATCATACTCATTTGTTTTTACCACGGTCAGAACTTGGATTTTGGAAACTTTTGAGAATATCAATCTAACACCACATGTTATGGTATCATATGATTATATATCATTTTTGAACTTTTCGGCGTGGAGGTAATTGTAAATCAACTATAGAGCTAACATGGGTTATGTTTATAGAGTTTACATACTTATACGATAACATTTGATTTTAGATAAAAGTAATGAGTTTCAGTGTTTTATACAAGTATAAAGGAGACCGCATTGCTCTATTAGAAAAAAAAATGAATTGTGACTAAATTATATGAAAATAGTTTGAATACCACATCTGGTTCAATAACGAAGTCAGACAGTTATAAGTACCAATCACATTATCATCTTGTTTTAAAGTGGAATAATTATCAACAAAATAGAATAATTAATGTGAAATAATTAACAAATGAAATGGTATAGTATGTAAATAATCTGAAATTTACTTTTCTAAATTCTAATACTACTATAAAATAGATTTTTATCAATCGGTGTGAAAACAAAAATATGATTATCTTTTCAGGACATAGATAAAATGGAAGAAGACGTTTTAATGTGCTAGCTGGCTAATTGAAAATCTTTTTATAAGATATTTTTCCCTGTTCTTTTCTTTTTTCTTTTTTTCTTATATTGGTTATGCAGATTCATCTTTGTATTAGAAAGTAGTATATGAGCTTGTTTGATTTTCATTATTTTTTTCAATTATAATTTTATCTATTACTAATTTGACAGCTGCTCAATTACAACCACATATTTCAAAATTTTTTACACTTTCAATACACATCTTATATCTTTCCTCACTATAATTTCCTCAATGTTAGATAAATAATGAAAATCAAATCTATTATATTACTTTACCAATAATATATCTTTATTTTTATTATTATTTTTTGATAGCTAATATGCCTTTATTTAATTTGTCTATATATAATCATTAATAATTCTCATTAAATTAAATATAAGTAATAATCTAGGGAAGTTATTTGTCTTTTTTTTTTTTTAAGTAGCATTTGTAAAATAATAATTAGTATCGTGTTGGTACTTATTCTAAACTAGTTTAATTTTTTATTACGTAATATCATTTTATTAGTTTATATTTTTTATAAAAAAATAAATCAATGAAATAATATCACATAGCCCTAAAAAACAAAGAAAAACTAAATTTAAACTAGTTTAAAATAATTGTCAAACACATTGTTAGGATATTTAAAAATTTTGAGGTGGAAATTGGGAATTTTACTATTGGTTAATTTCATTATTATTACTTTTGGCACTTTTGTGAAAAAGTCGAAACGTACTGCACCCAGTCGTGGGGCAGGCCAGATTATGATGAAAATGAAAGGGTGGATGTGAGGTCAAAAATGGTAAAAATGGTCTCCTGAATTGCGCTCTTTGAATAATGTAACAATGTGTATTACGTACATGTGTCATATTTACTTTTCCTTAAAATAAAATAAAAATCACACATTCAACTTTACATTTACTTTATTATTCTCTCCATCTCAATTATAGGGTTATATTTAAAGTGATGTTATTTATCATTATAGTTGACATCACTATATTAAAAAGTAAGTTGATATGTATAAATATATGAGGGTCCTCATTTATTTAATATTATATCCTTCCCATAAAGATAGTTCATTATTTTTTTATCGGACGTCCTAAAAAGATAGTCTAGTTTCTATATTTAACATGTATTTAATGTTTTATTTCCATATATGCTCTTATTTAATTATTGTTATTCTACTATGTATATATTGAAAGTCCTTCAAATAATTAATAAGACATAAGGGTATATGTGAAAAACTAAATTAAAATTTAATGTTTCAAGTATATTAACTATTTTTTTAATCTATGTAAAATTACTTACTGAACGATCTTTGTGAGACGGAGGTAGTATCTAATAAGGATATGACAGCTAGACTGAATACTGATCTTTAGGCTAGATAAATATCATTATTCTTATATTTATATTTTCACAATGATTAAAAAAAGTTATTGAAAAAATAAGATTTTATCGTGCGTCAATTTTGTTTCAATTTTTGTCTCTCTCTTTGTTCAAATATGACCTCTCAAATTGAAAATTGATTGAGCCCCTCACCCGGTGTCACGTCCTCGATAACACATATGGGGATGGAAAGTTAGAAACATAAAGTGGTCGTGAACTGTGCATGAAAATGGACATATCTTGGATAGAAAGACAAAGCGTAACTTGTTCCAAGGTTTCACTTTTTGTTCTCTTCCGCAATTCGCAAAGCTGCCTACCCTTTTCATGGCGTGTTGCTTCCTTGCAATTTGTGTTTCTACTTGGAATTTGAGCTTCTCATTTTCCCTTCTTGGAAGCGTTCTTTAACATTCAATATGAGTCTTTTTACAAAACTAAATAAGGCTCTTTATAAAGAACTTTATCCTTATTTGACACGAGTCTAACAAAAGTACATAAGGCTCCTTATGTAGGGCTGTCTTTGTTAGAAAATTTCACTTAAATAGTCCCCTATACTCCTTTTTTTTATCTGTCATAAATTATAATTCACTTTCTTTAGTTAATTTTTAATTTACTTTAAGTAGAATTAAAGCAAAATAAAGGATGTATAAGAAAAATTGTTTGTAAATTTTTCTTTTCTAACAATATATATATGAAGTAATTAGTGCGAGATGTTACATAGGTACGTCGATTTATGTGATTTATTTATCTCTTTACATTTAGTTTGAATTTATCAATATTTAGAGTATCTCCAATGTAATAATGTTAATATGATAAATATTCAAGAACATTTTGTTAATAAACTTTCTGGCAGTCCACATGTAGTTTTTGGTACTCGCTATATTGTTCAAACGTTTTGTTACATCTCGGGAACCCAACTCCACACGGACGAATTCACTTTGGATAAGCCGATGGGATTTAATAACTTACGAACTTGGAGCGTGGTTATGTAATCTTTTGGTCACCTTAAGACATTTTGGTATTTTGATGTAAAGGCTTAACTTCATGGATAAGTAGGCCATTTGGATATGCATGTAACGGTTGATGGTGTATGTTTTGAACCTTAACCGATGGTATTTCAATGAATGGACTAAGTTGAAGTTGATGCATGTGTTGTATTGCTTGAAGTTGGAAACTGTACCGGGTTCAAAGGTATGGATACCTTCCAGTGGACGGAAGAGGGTTTACCTCTTTAGTTTCCTTTGATTAAGGAGACCATAGTTATCAAATCTGGCTCGGTCATTGACCCGACCGAGGACTTGGGTCATTGGTTTATTGGTTCAACCAGTGACTTGGCGGTCAAATCGGCTGGCCAATCTTATAAACTCGATGAATTATATCTGACAAATATAACATGAATAATTGTCATTTAGTATATATTCTACTATAATTTTGTAATTAAATATCATTATATAAGTCAAAATGAAATTAATAAAATATTGTTTACTAATGTAAACATTGTCATAAGATCTAAACACCAACAAAAAAAAAAAAAAGTCTTCATAAACATTTAAAAACTGTAAGAATAAAGGCTACACTAACATCTATTATTATTAATGAAGTAAACGTTGATCCACATACAGAAAAGAAACCAATAAAACAATGTAAGAAAATAATCAACGAGAAGTCATATTTTTAGAATAATATGAGAAGTCAACATGAGGATGCTTAGAGAAAAATAGACTTAAAAGACGTGATTTTACCCTAGAATTCTAAATTTACTTGATATGTAATAACCCAGACAGTTTTTGGGTTCGGTCCTGTGAGAAAACTGGCAGGTTAGCTAGGTTATTTGCGGTTTCATTGCATAGTGTTATAAAATTGTTAACTGAACTGGTCAGGTTAGCGGATTACTGGTTATCCGATTCCACCAGCCGGTCTGGTCCAGTTCTGATAACTATGAAGGAGACAATATATCTAAAATGTCATTCACATCACATCACATCACGACCCTTAGGGGAGGCACGTAAATCAGATTAATGAACTCGTATTACAAAACAAAAACCGGTATAAACAAGGGAATTTTACATATAAGTAGTAACATTTGTAACAAATTGAATAAATACTCTCAATTGTAATTATTTTGATTTTTGTATTAGTTATTAAGAACAAATTACAAAAATACTAACATCAATAATATTTTGGAAAAAATTTAAAAAATGGAAAACATTAAACAAATTACAAAAAAAAAAATAATAATAATCAATGCAAATATTAAATATAAGACTCATATCTTAATTAAAACTCCCACATTCTCTTTTATCTCAAATTATCATTAGTTAAAACCGTCTCTCCATTTCCTCAAACACCAAGTCGACTTCGACAACAAGAGTAGAATCGAAGGAGGAAAAACTTCTAATAATTTTATACGAACGATCAGGGGAAGAGAATCGCACCACGTCGACTTCAACGCCATTTATTATTATTATTATTATTATTATTATTATTATTATTATTATTATTTTCGTCTCTATCTTTGTAACCGCTCATTTCTGTATATTTGTGTATAATAATCCCTAATTTGAAGGTTTCGTTTCTCTCCTGATTCTTCCTCCCTAGGATTATGCGGTGTGAATTGAGAAGCTCCAAGCTTGGTAACGTTGGTAATGGTGTCGGGAATTTCTTAGTTCAATGGTGTAAGCGCTTGATAATGTAATGTGTAATAAATTATACAGTGTAATATGTAACAAATTACATAATAATATAGTAAATTATATGGGTCGAAAAAAGAATGATACGATGTCTCAATAATATATCATAAATAATGATACAATATAATGTGTAATAAATTACACGGTAATGTATATTGGGTAATAAATTACATAGTAATGTAGTAAATTACATGGGTCAGAAAAAGAATGACACAATGTATCAGCAATATATTATGAATGAAGACACAATGTAATGTATAATAAATTATATAGTAATGTAGTGAATTACATGGGTAAAAAAGGAATGAAAAAGCAGAATAGAAGTTTTTTCTCATTTGATTCTGCTCTTGGTGTTGAAGTCGACGTGGTGTTTGAGGAGATGACAGAGGATGGTTGTAACGGACGATAATTAAATATGAAAGATAATGATGGTGTTTTAATTAAGGTCAGAGTCTTATTTTTAGTATGTGCATTAAATTACATGGTAATATAGTAAATTACATAGGTAGAAAAAATGACACAATGTATTAACAATATATAATAAACGATGACATGACACATTATAATGTGTAATAAATTACACGATAATATACATTGTGTAATAAATTACATAGGTCGAAAAAAGAATGACACAATATATTAACAATATATCATGAATGATGACACAATGTAATGTGTAATAAATTATATAGTAATGTAGTAAATTACATGGGCCAAAAATGGAATGAAAAAACAGATTATATGTAATAATTCGAATAATAGAAGTTTTTCTTCCTTTAATTCTGCTCTTAGTTTTGAAAAAGTCGACATGGTGATTAAGGAGATGGGAGAGGACATTTGTAACTAACGATAATTAGATATGAAAGATAATAAGTGAGTTTTAATTAAGGTAGGAGTCTTACTTTTAGTATGTGTATTAATTATTATTATTATTTTTTGTATTTTGTTTAATGTTTTCTGTCCAAAATATTATTAATGTAAGTATTTTTACAATTTGTTTTCAATAACTACTGTAAAATTAAAATGGTTATAATTGAGAGTATTAATCAAATTATAATAGTCAATAGGTGGGTTTCGGCTAATTACCATTATAAATAAATATGTGAATAAACCTCGGACTTAATTGAATCTGGATATGGATCCTTGGGCCTAGTGTGACACTAACCAGATCAATACAAAACTGGTAGATACCATAATTAAATTGGACTCTAAGTCATTGATCCATTAAGGGATGGGTTATTTTCAATTCACATATTGGGTTGATTGGAGTTTTGGGCTAGGAGTTGAACAATGTTTGGGCCTTCAGACCAAACCCCAAATGAGATGTGAATGTTTAAATTTTTTGTTTTGTTTTTGTCCCCTTGGTCATTTTAGATTTTAACAAGAAAACAAAATTATCTTAGTATTGCCACATGTTTTGTCAGTTTTGATATAGAGATATCGGATGTCGCCCTAATATCAATTTATTTGACACTTTCCCTCTACAATTGTGTTCACATAGTATGGACCTACAGTGGTCCCTTCTCTGCGTATGAACACATGTAAGTTTATGTGCGTGAAAAAAAAAATTAGCGTGTCCTCATTATGGAGATATCGAGTGTCTCTTGATCAAAGTCATATGCCTTGTACATTTTTTTGGCTAATAACCAAGCCTAAGTGTTCATGTTTTGAGTATTAGAATGACCAAGATTATATTGAATATTTCAGTTCGCGCTGGGGTTCGGTCTTGAAAAAGGCAAGCGCGTTCAAGTTTGATCTCGATTCAGATTAGGGTAACACTTTTTAACACATACTAGCTCTATCCCAAAAAGATTGTTCAGTTTTCCCTTTCATCCATATCAAAATATGGTCAAGTTTACTTTTTAAAAAGTAGTTGAAATATTAGTTATCTTATATGACATATTTAATGTGCATAGTTATTTAAAAAATAGAATTATTAAAATAGAATAATTAATAAATGAAAGAGTATAATATAGAAATAATGTTAAAATTTACTTTTCCAATACTATTAAATAAACTTTTCTTAATCTATATAAAAACGAATAGGACCATCTTTTTGGGACGGAGGTAGTATTATATAAACACCTAAATGGAAAAATACACTTGGATGGATAAAAACAACATAAAAATCCAAAAAAGGAAAACATAAAATACACTTAAGTGAAATTGACAACTAGACAATGATGTAATGAAGTTAACAATTAGACATTATTGTTTGATTAGTTTGCTTCATTTATATTCCAATTTTATACTTTTTTTCATATACATTTTTTTTCTTTAAGCTTGCAACATTCTCGAATAAAAAGTAAACAACAGTTTGCCTTTATATTCATCACATGGCGTGTATAGAAGCCAGTATAATCCTCATAGGAAAGACAAAACGTACCAATGTATTATAAAAATAAGGGCAATTATATTACCACCATATTTCTGAACAAACCATAATTATATCTATTCGTGAGTTATATATTGCAGTTGCAGTCTTGCATATTGGTCCTTTGGGTGGCGGACGGCCTCATTTTTGGTCGGAAACAAATAATTCAATTCTAACATATTTCCATCTAATCCATTGACCTAAAAATCTAATAATCTACTATTAGTTTTGTAATGGAGAAACAAATTGATAAGTAAACAATAGCATATGAGAGAAGTTGTAATGTGGTGTTAAAATTTCTAAGAGGAATGTGGTGTCCATAATAATAATTGAAGAAAGAAAATAAATGGACATTTACGTCATTTTATCAATGTCTATATTTGTAAACCAAAATAATATGATGGCAATATAATTCACTTAAAAATAAACAAATATATAATTTAAAAGTGATTGGTGCAATTAAAAAAAAAAAATCAGTTTTCATATCTAGAAAACCAGAACGAAGGTGGAGCGAAGAAGTATGGTATGATGAAGTTAGAGAATCAAAACGTGGAGTCTTACCAAATGGTGTTGGTATCTATAATATAGAAAAGGAGCAGTGATTCTGAAATTTTTTTCCCGCTTATGGAATGTCACGCTTCCAATTCTAACAATAGCGGAAGCATTTAAATATGTATTTCTATTCAGAATCGAAGGCGGGGCATTACAAATACGATTCAAAAGTGTCGAGACGCTTTAGGTGCGCACTCTGATAATTAAATGTTATATGAGCTTCCCACAATGAAACCTCGGCCACGCGCCGAAATCTCGATCATGTATATGTATCTTCTCCACCTTTGGGATGATCCGGACACAAAACTCTAAATTCAATACCTACAGGATTGTAGAAGATAGGGGGTGAGTACAGAGTACTCAATGAATAACAACATGCATTGACTCATAAGGGAAAACAATACAGTAAAGATCAACAGATAGAAAGATACAAATACTCAAGTACATCACTAGTTTAGCCTCTACCCGGAAGTCATACGATACAGATGTACAAATAGCCAAGACCATACAGTAAGGCCAAAGCAATACAGGTACAATTCAGACACGGGTAGATCGTGCCACTAGCAAGGCCCAAGATCAATAACAATGGTTTATCCAATAACAAGTGTGCACACTTAGATATTAAATGTCAAAGCAATACAACATGAGCATAGAAAGCAATTACATACCATCGAATACCAAAGAGAATTAAGGAAGGCACAAATTTCGAATAGGGAGTGTCAAGACACGCGTTACTCACCTCAAACATTCTTTGAGTAATTTCAAGTGGAAAAATACCTTTAAAGACTTAAAATTCCTCCATCAACACTATTATTTAGGTTACAATCTTTTTATATATGATAAGGAGCATTTTTCAAAAGACAAATAAGTATTTTAGAGGGTTTTAAGGGTTGTTCTTCACTCCACAATAGTTATAGACGAATTTAGCTACCTTAGATAGAAAGGGGATAGGTGGATGAATGGAAAAATTTGGGTGTATTCACATTCCTTGAGCCCTATTTATAGTTGGCGGGATTTAACCGTTTTCAATTCACATTTGAGTTCCGTCAATTACACGGCGACACTTAGCGTGATGTGGCTTCATGTATGATGTGGCGCAATGAGGTTCATACGTTTATTGCTCGAGAAGTCCTTGTACTTTACGCCGTCCTGTAATTTAGTCATCACACTTCTATTTTTGTAGATCAAGCACCGCATTCTTTCTTTGATTGTCATTTAAACAATAATCTCGAGACCTTCCAATGTAATTCGAGCAATTATTCCATCATCGTCGACCACGTAGCTTTATTGGACGTTAAATTCTAGTGGGATGTCACATGGAAGATTTCAGAATCTCAATTTTTTTCATTTTTTTATATGTTTTTTTGGCATTTTTTAAAGAATAACTACCTACTTTTTTTTTAATATGAATAACTACCTGATTTGTATAACCATCCAAATTCATTTTCTAATTTCATCGTGTATCTCAAATTTTTTTATTATTTTTCTTTTTTCTTTATCAAAATTTGTTTTTTGGCGACAATTTTCTTTTCTTTTCTTTTTTTTTATATATATAACTATCCACTTTATACAAACACTCACATACTCATATAAGATGCATGTGTCTTATGTTTTAAACGTCTCTATTTTTACTTTATTATGTATCTCAGATTTTTTTATTATTTTTTTGAATCTAAAAAATGTTTTTTGGCGACAATTTTTCTCTCTCATATTTATTTATTTATATATTTATTTATATAACTCCCCACTTTGTATAACTATCCACATTCTCAAATAAGCTACCCACTTTGTATAACTACCCATATTCTCAATTATGGAATGATATTTTTTCTAAAGTTTTCTTGGCCGGAATCTCTCTAATGTTGTAAAACGATACAATTTTTCCACATATTATTTTGTTTTATTTTATTTTTATAAGAAATCTGCAGCTCATGATAACCGTAGGAATAAGGATCGATGCAGAGTCTTTTGAATCTGTTGGAGTTTTACACCTTACAGACGTGTGCTCTTCCGATCTTATACTTTTGTGTTCATGGTAGGATCAACAATGGAGAATAGCTGTTTTTGGCCTAGCACTGTGGCTGAGTGGGGTGAGGGAAATATGTAGGAATTTTTCCCTTTATACGAAAACAGATATCTTTCAACATAATAAATAATAATTAATTCGCTTTGTAAAAGTAGAAATATAACACGGTTAATATAAA
>CAVNYN010283409.1:0-82446 GCA_963692815.1 Nyctanthes arbor-tristis | reverse complement strand
CCTCCAAACAAGCCTTTCCTCATATACATACAAGAGCCTACTTGGAAAGCCATCTTACTTGAAGAATATTCAAATATTGAAGGTATTTGAGCCACATAAAGACATCCACAAATCCTTACAAGAAAAGAAAACAAGGTGAGTAACTAATGACTTGGTTTCCATTGGCATGTCATGGCTTTGTGAAAAATGATTAAATGATATCTTACGTTGACAAGGGATGAAATGTTTTATTGCACACACTACACTAGTATTGCCCTACCCGTTCTGTAATGTGTGAATTTGAATTGTTCCCATGCTATAACTTATTCTATTTGAATTGGCATGGTGTCTGTTTTGGTTGATAATGTTTTCTGAAACTTCGGTAAGGGTCTACCGGAGTTATTATGGATCCACTGCCATGAGAAATTTGGCATTTGAATGATTTGATTGCGCGCTACGGGTAGTTGGTGATCCTAGTGGTTGGTCCTATTATTTGAAGAGGTTTGTGTATATTCTACTTATGGAATTTGTAATTGAAACATGGTTTTCTTAAAGTCTTATGGCAAACCAATTAATTATGTTACTCACGGGGTACTTAGTACTCACTCAATATTTTACAACTTTTGTAGATGTTCATTCGCAAGGTATTTGAAAAGCAAGCTGAAACTTGGAGTGAGAATGCAAGTGGGAGCCGGATTGCACAAGTAATAGAAATAGATCTATGGGGATATTATGAGGATGCCCCGCAGTTTCTTATGTATTTAGGCACAACCTACGAACTCAATGTATATTGTGCCTATACTCATGCCCATCTCTACCATGATAGGTTTACGGTGGATAAACCTATGTTTTTCACTTAATATGTTGACATGATAGTAGAATAAACTAGATACTTGCATATGTAGCTTGGTGTGTACTATAATACATAACTTTTGGATGGATTGGAAACCTATTTTCCATGTAAAGGTTTTTTCCAATCCCACTACTCGGCAAGTTATGAATGAAATAAGTTTGTTAATCTATTTGTTCTTGATGCAATCGCTGATATAGTGTGTGGTAAAAATGAGTAGATGATAACCAAACTTACTTCCTAATTAACCCCATCAAAATGAGAAATGAAAAGAGGACCATAGGAGTTAAAATTTGTGTTGTATGATATGATAAATTAGAGTTATAAAGTTACTTTGGGAACTTAAAAACGATATGAAAACTAATTAAACCGTGGTTTGATTCATCTCAAGAAAGTGCATATGAGTGTTTATCCATAAAAATTGATTTACTTAATAAAGAAGGATCGACCAACAAACGAGGCGTGACAGGAAAAGTGGAGTGGAAAGATATTGTACTACCTTCATCCCAAAAAGATGGTCTATCTTTCCTCTTTCATGCGTCCCAAAATATGGTTCAGTTTCCTTTTTAAAAAGTAGTTGAAATATGAGTTCTCTTATATACACCCATTTAATTCACATAGTTATTCAAAAAATAAAATTATTAAAGTGAAATAATTAATAAATAAAAGGGCATAATAAGTAAATGATGTTAAACTTTACTTTTCCAATACTATTAAATAAACTTTTCTTAATCTGTGCAAAGTTGACATAGACCATTTTTTTGGGGACGGAGGTAGTATAAAAGAAAAAATAGAGTGGAAAAACTCAAATAAAAGGTTAAATTTTGAAAAGATGGCCAAACTTAGCGATTTTACTAAGAAATCGACATGAGTTCCTTATTTAAAGAACCCAAATAAGGAGCCCGTATTAGATAGTTGTTCCTCAAAAATAGTGAAACCAAATGTGGTTTCCAATTCCTTAGAAAAATTCCCAATCTCTCTTACTTTGAGTTTTTTTACCTTCAAATATGAGTTTTTGACCCTTACATTGAAGAGCTTGGTTGGGTAAAAATTCAAATTTGGCTTTTTACCCCCACATTGAAGATGCTCTAATAAATTTTTGCACAATGCAAAGTATGAAAATGCATCAAGACCAAACTTTGAACCTAAGCGCATTAAATTAAAAATACAAAAATCCATGACATGTGAGGTGTGGCAATATTAGTGATGTCCACTAACCGCACTGAACCTAGCTATGGCCCACTAATATTTAGGCCTGCCCACATTGAAGTCTGGCCCAAGAAGTCCAAATTCATCAAAAGAAAATTTTTTAAAAGAGAGAGGGAAAAAAAAAAGCTATATTGTCTTGAAACCCAAAGACATTCAATGATTCCTGTTGACGTTAGATTATATTTGAGTCCTAGTCAACAAAATGTAGACCCATGTGTCAGGCCTACTAGGATGAATATAAAATTAAGTTTTGAACTTTAAGTCTTGTTTGAGACCCGAGCCCAGGTTGGATATATTTTGGATTTTTAGAGAGAGATTGTTCTAAAAAAGTATCGATCCCTTGAATAAGCCTCCCCTCTCTATATTTATAGTTCTTGGTGAGAGGGGGTGAGCTGGCACTATATAAACTTTCAGGGCTCCTGCCGCCAAGTACGTCACAAATACAAATAGAACATTCTAAGTCAGGAAGTGAAAGTACATTCATTCTAGTACAATATAAGTACGACATTGACTGACTTGTCTGAACAATTGACTTCCACCAGCTATCTTCTCAGCAACTATGTGAGAGGAGCTAATCCCTTAAGGTTTGGAATCTCTTGAGGTGACTGAGTTTTGACCACCAATGAATTTAGGGCCTTAGCTTGTTGTTGGAGGCATTGCACGTATACCCTTTGAGTTCTAATTTCAGCCCTTGGCTGTGGTGGCAAAAGACGTGGCACTGGTTCTAGACGAGCATACAACAATTGCCCCCCAAGTACTTGAGTTTGCATGTAACGAACTCGAGTACTTTTATTTATTAGCCGCGTATTGGTGCTGATGTCATATGCCACATATCGCTTGTCATTTGATTTGTTAGTACGAAATTTTACAGATTCCGTCTCGTAGTCCGCTCTCTTCAATAGAAAGATCTCTTTTAGCTTTGTTGGACCCTCATTTTTCACTTGAATTCCTTTCTAAAACTCTAAAATAAGAAAATTTTCCAAAGACGTTAACCTCATCTCATAACCGAGTCTAGATCTAGCTTTACTTCTGGGGAGGTCAACTTTAACTTCGACTCGCAGATCAGATCTCACGATTGCGATGACTATGTGACTTGGAGTTGCCAACTAGTAAGTAATGTAGTCGACCACTTTATGCTTCAGTCATTTTCAAAGCATTTCACTTGTTTTGATAAGAAGGGCTCGAAATATATATATATATATATATACGCCAAGAATTTTAGAGGTGCTGGCTAAGTAATACTCTAAATTTCAAGACTTTTTAGAAGTGGTGAAATTGGTCTTCAACTTGCATTTTTTGATCAACACTAGGACTAAATATTTGGACTTTGTTAATATCATTTTCAGCCATGACTTTGAGCGGTGCTGACTTTAAGTGGTGGCGAATTTTTGAAACCAAATTTCCATTTCATTAATTCAGTCGTGACCTTGAGTGGTGCTGATTTTGGTATTCCTTGAGTAGTGCTGACTTTGGAATTCAACTTTCCTTCAAACAATTTCCATTTCAACCATGACCTTGAGTGGTGTTGATTTTGGAATTCCACTTCCATCTCAGCAATCTCATTTCGGCTAGGCGCACCAACCAATGGTGCTGAGATTTTTGATTTAAAAAAAAAAGGCCAAGTCTTCGATTTCGCCCCAGTAGTGCTGAATTTCCACTCGTTTTCCAAAAACTTGAATTCACACAATGGCCCACATAAAACTAATTCATTTGAAATTTTTGCAATTCAAACACGTTGACCCACATGAATTGAAGTCTCTTGAAAATTTTGAATCCAAAAATGCTGACCCACTACGAAATTCATTTCACTCCAACTTGCCACTTTTGATGTCTTCCCAGTAGTGTTGTATTCCACCTTCTTTTGCCAAAATTTGGATATTTACTGAACTTCTTTGAGGATTTGGATTCCTATGCAGACGCACACACTGATTCATTAGAGGATTCGAATTTACGCAGACCTTCCATTTCGTCATTTCGGTTGTGACTGAGAAATAATCAAGTGCTGAAATTTTTTGAATTCAAAGTTCTTTTTATTGTTTCAGCCGTGACTTTGGTGTCTTCCCAGAAGTGCTGAATTTCCGACGGCCCAAATAAAGTAGAGACTTCAAGCTTCAGGTCTTCTATACTCTTCTTGTTGCTCAACTGGCTGGTTTTTTATAAGTCATCTTCCTGGAACTGCTTAATTTGGTCCACCGATTCTCTGCAGTTCTTAAGTTCTCGCTGGAGTTCTGAAAATGGACTTGATTTTTATACTGCTCAATTTCATGAATGTCTTCTTTTCCTTTCAGAAGTTATGGCCTCTAATCTTTGGTTTAAAATTCTTAATTCTCTTATTTAGTTAAACACTCTAGTGGCATCTACTAATTGAAATTGAAGACTTGTAGTTAGGTACGTAACTTTCCACCAACCGTTTGCATTCTACCAACTTTTTGCAAAGTTTTAATCACCAGAGTGCTAAGCTTTTTCATTAATTTCTGAATATTGGGATTTTGATTTCTCAGGCTGCTTAGTCAACACATTCACAAGACACATTTCATTTTGCAATGCCATCTTGGAAAACCCATTTTTCCCATCAGTCTTGAGAAGTGCTGACAGGAGTTCTTCATATCTCTTTTCGTCATCGAACAAAGGCTTGAATAGCATCTGGGTTAATAATTTTTCATCCGTTGATTTCAGGTTCTACATTTGAGCTGCTCCCTTATAACGCTGAGTTCAAGAGCTGGTTCTAGGCTGTTGACTCTTGGTTGCTAAATTTGGAATGTTAGTGGGCAGCCGAGTCGGATTCTTACTGTCGTGCTAGGACTTGCCAGTTCTGATTTTTATCAGGTAATAATTTTTTGGCTAGTCTCTTTAATTTAGTCGAAATAAGTGCCGGTGAGAGCGGTGCTGAGAATGTCGAAGCTCAGTTTGAGGGAGATGAAACAGGTCACATCGTGAGTTCTACTGAATCTGGTTTTAGTGATGGAAGAAAAGTCGGTGGTGAGGACTTGTGTGAGGGTGAGAGTGAGAGGAATGTTGGAGGTGTTAGTCTTGGCGGTGGAGAGAAGGGTGCCAATCAACTTATTTCTACAAACATTGGTTCTGATGGTCCTTCTCATATCAGAGTTAGGATATTTTACAAAAAAAAATCCTAGTTGTTCAGTGAATAGGCCTCCTCTAGTCGAGAATTATACTTCAAAGTGGAAGTGTCAGCATCATCCTTCATTACTCAAGTTTTCTAATTTGAAGAGGCTGTAAGCCGATTATCATATTCCCCTGACCATAACAATTGATCTTCCCGCTGAGCATGAGAGGGCTGACAAGCCCTCCAATGATAGTGTGGCATTGACAGTCGGGATGATTGAATTAGGGGTGCAACTTTTGCTTCCTAGATTGGTTACTAATTATATCCTCCACTGGCGATTGGCCCCCTCTCAGATTGCACCTAATGGTTGGAGGACCTTTCTGGCATTCATTATAGTTTGGAATTTAGAAGGATATGACATCATTGATCTGAGAACCTTTGATCATTTCTATCACTTCCGGTCTGAGCAAAAGACTGGGTTTGGATGGTTTTATCTTATGTCTCGGAAGGAACTAGGGGGGGAATGTTATACTTGGCCTCCGTGAGCATAACAAGAATTGGATGGATGACTGGTTTTATGTTACAGGAGATTGGATGAGTAGTCGTACACTCGGCACCGAGGATTCTACAATCTCACTTGAATTTTATGATCACAGTAAGTTTCTTTTCTTTTTTTTTTTTTGCATCATTTGTCCTAATTTGTTTGACCGACGTTCTATTGCAGAGAATCCCAATCCTCCCCAGCTTTAAGAGCTCACGGTGAAATACAAGGCTTTGTATGATTTGCCATATTCGAAAAGAAATTTCAAGAATTTGTTGACACCGGCTAACTTGAGGAGATCTGGATTAACTTTTGACTCACCTTATTATCTTATTCCACCGTCACTTTCTCCTAGATTTCGTGAGTTCTCTAATCAGCCCCTCTTTTTTTGTGTTGATTACATGTTTGATGTCTCTTTTTGTCATGTTCAGGTCATCCTTGTAGAGGCAAAGTTATGGTACGCGATAGAGAGGCTCTTCTCAACAGGAAAAAGCAAGCATCTAAGGGTCAGAGCTTACGTCCCACGAGAACGGGGAAATCCCTTCTCGAGGATCTGGATCATCACATCGTCCCGGGCTTGAAAAGCGGCCGCCTCCTGCTTTGGAGGATATCCGAGCCGGAAAGCAGGTTTTGGCTGATGTTTCTTCGAGGCTTATTGAGACGGCACCTCGTCCTACCCCCATTGAGCCCGTCTAGATTCCCGATGAAGAAAATCATTATCTAGGAAGGAACAATGATAGGGCAGAAGAGCAAAGGCCGAAGAAAGGGTTCATCCCCAAGGCTTTGAGAGATATGATGAGTTCCAATGGTGCTCGGTCAGATGCCTTGGAGTTGTTGCCAGATTCAGTGAAAAGCTCTTAGCAAGTCTTGGCTCGGAGTTGGACTAAGAAACATGAGACGTTAGCTGAAGGAATGGAAGTTCTGTCTAATGCTTCAGCCACTGCCACCTACTTGGGAGTAGCGATGAATTATCTGTCTCACACTAGAGAGCAAATCAGGGAGTACCAAGAGCACTTCAAGGAGATGCTAGGTCAATCTCTGGTAGATCGTGACACGGTCCTAGAGATCAAAGAAAAGTGCACCTTGCTTGAAGCTGAATTTGAAGAATTTAAGCTTGCAACCACTGAGGCAAACAAGAAGCATAATGACGAAGTAGTGAGACTCAGAGCTCAACTAGTAAAGAAGGACACAGCACTCCGAGAGGCTGAGTTGAAGATTGAAGATGTCGAGCGGCTCTAGCCAAGGCTGAGATTGAGGCATTGGAGAAATACAAAGAGTCTGAGGCGTATGAAATTGACGTCACCGATACTCTTATATTTTCTCAAGAGTCTATGATCGAGAAGATCAAGAAAAAAGATCCTACACGACGCTCTTCCGATCTCCAGTTTCTTGTGGATGACCTGGAGGCTACCAAGAAAGATCAGGTAGAATCGAGAGTCAAGGCCGGGATCCCAGAGTTTGATATTGATCCGATTGAGCCATTGAGCGAGGCTCGGGAGAGGGTCTCAGTTCCAGTTCCAAAGCCTCCTCCTACTTCCATAGAGATCCAGGATTGAGATTTTACTATTTTATTGCTCACGCTATTTTGCCTGCAGTGGTATCGAAGCCGTCTCCTTTCATCAAGTCGGACGGACTGCTTTAGCTTAGTATTCAAATGAATGTAGTGACTTTTGCCTAGTACTGATATTATCGTTTCTTAGTAGTAGATCAGTTAACTTTTGAGGCGTGTGGGCTGCTTTTGTTTCTGGTACTAGAATGTATGTAGTGACTTTTAACTTCAGTTGATGGGATAACTCATTTTTCTTTAGATAGCTTTTAATTCTATGTGCTAGTGTAAGATTATCCTTTCAGCTCTGAGTGCTTGCCCCCACTAAAACAATATAAGGGGCATGGGTGTTCTCAGGACCGGACCGTATCCGGTTCTTTTTATATCTTCTTTGACCTCAGTCGCTCGTTGAGTTGGCTCATGGCTGAACTGGATCTTGGGACCAAAGGCTTTGGAAATTCTGAGGACATGAGTATCCTCAGGACTGGTTTTTCTCCAGCTCGTTTAAGTCCTCGGGTGCCTTTTGGGTCCCTTAATGCAGATTGTGGTGCTCTACTTAGTTCTGCCATGTTCTCTCCAAGTGGAGTCTTTGCCGTGGTTTAAGACTCTTTAATTTTGACTTTATTGAATAGCTGGGTCATCAATTCTAGAAAGTAATTTCATTTCATTCGAGTAGAAAATCATAAAGTAGTATTTACAGTCTCCTTGTGCCTAGCACTTGATTTCAGAATAAAGTAGAAACTTTCGTTCAGATCCTAATTTCCAAGTTAAGTAGATCTCCAAATAAGGCAGAAAGTTACAACCACTTAACAAGTGTTTTCCATCAAAGTCTAGTAGAAATTTTTCAGGACTTAACCATTAAGTTGAGTAGATGTTATAACGAAACTTCCATCTAGTTACTTAAGGTTTGGCCGTCTTCTAGCTACTGGAAATATTTTTTTAGATGCTCTGAATTCCAAGGATGAAGCAATGGTTTCCCGTCGACAGTCTCTAACTCATAGGCTCCATTGGATAAGGTCCTGGCCACTTGATACGGTCCTTCCCAATTGGGCCCAAGTGATCCATGTGATGCTTCTTTCATTGTGGGAAATATCCTTCTCAGTACGAGGTCCCCTTTCTGAAATTTCCCACCTCGGACCTTGGTGTTATAATATATGGCACTTCTTTGCTTCTAGTTCGCATTTTTCAAGTCTGATTGTATCATCTTTTCCTCAATGAAGTCAAGCTCCATTCTCGGGGCCTTTTCACTATGATCTTCTTCATGATGTTGGACCCGATAAGATGGCAGACCTATCTCCATGGGGATTACCGCTTCAGTTCCAAATGCCAGAGAAAAAAGTGTCTCACCGGTGCTTATTCTGCCAGTAGTTCTATACGACCAAAGCACTCCTAGTAACTCTTCAGCCCAAGCCCCCTTTAACTCATCGAGTCTGACCTTGAATGTATGCTTGCTTATCTTATTCACCGCCTCTACTTGCCCATTAGCCTGCGGATGATTTGGAGTGGAGCAATACTTCTTGATCTTCAGCTCCTCACATTGTCAAATTGTTTGCATTGTCAGTTACGATTGCATGTGGAATGCCAAAATGACAAATAATAAAATTCCAAATGAACTCAGTTGTTTTCTTTTCAGTTATGGTGGCCAGGGGTTCTGCTTCAGCCCACTTTGTGAAATAGTCGACAGCGACTATTGCATACATGGTAGATCCTTTGCCTTTTGGGAATGGTCCAATCAAGTCTATACCCCACTTTGCAAATGGCCAAGGCGCCAGCACCGATATGAGTTGTTCTGAAGGAACTCTATTCATTGGAGCATAACGTTGACACTTGTCAGACTTTTTAGCAAACTCAATCGTATTCTTTTTTAAACTTGGCCAAAAATAAACTTGACGAAGGACTTTGGCTGTTAGAGCCTGGCCCCCTATGTGATTACCACATATACCTTCATGGATTTCTCTCAGAGCATAGTTAGTTTCCTCTTCACTCAGGCATCGGAGTAGTGGCTGCGAGTAATCTCTTTTGTACAAGACATCATCAATCAGCATATATCTTGCAGCCCTGATCCTCAATTTCCTTGCTTGCTCACGGTTTTCAGGTAACGACCCATCTTTCAAGTGTTGGACAATTTCATCCATCCAACTTGGTTTCGAGTCTAAAGCCATGATCATCACTTCTATTTCCTGGAGGGCTGCATTGTCAACTTTGCCAATTGGTACGCTTTCGAGTTCTTCAGCACCTTCACTAGTTGCCATCTGGGCAAGGGCGTCAGTTTGGCTGTTATTTGACCTCGAAATTTGTATCACTTCAGCATTTGTGAACTTTGCCAACTCTGACTTCACAATTTTATGATAAGCATACATCTTCTCATCCTTTGTCTGATACATTCCATTAACCTGGATGACGATTAGTTGTGAATCACTATTGATCACTAACTTCGAGATTCCCATTGACTTGGCCATTTTTAGTCCCGCCAGAAGGGCTTCATACTCTGCCTCATTGTTTGTGGTGGGGAGTACGAACCTAAGTGACTGGCAGTAGTGCTTCTTCTCAGGGCTGACTAGTACCACTCCAGCTCCTGAACAAGCCTCTGTAGCTCTTCCGATCTCAAAAATTTCCCAAGTGTCATCTCATTCATTGCTCGCTTCTGGTGGTTTATTGAACTCAGCTAAGAAATCTGCCAGGGCTTGGCCTTTAACTGCTATTCTCAGTTTATAGAAAATGTTGAACTGTCCAAGCTCCACTGACCATTTCATCAACCGACCATAGGTATTAGGTTTTTGTAGAGATTGTCTCAAAGGAAAGTTCGTCAACACTTCAATCAGATGCTCTAAAAAATATGGCCTCAATTTGTGCAAGGACATTAACAAGGCGTAAGCCAATTTTTCAATAACAGGGTACCTTAGGTCAGCATCCTCTAAGGCTTGGCTAACGTAGTAGACTGGCTTCTGAACTCCATCTTCAGTTCTCACTAATGCAGAGCTGGGCGCGGCTTCTGAGACCGCCAAATAAAGTGATAGTGACTCTCCAGAAATAGGCTTAGAAAGCAATGGTGGTGAAGCCAACTGAGTCTTCAAGTTCTCAAAGGCGCTTTGGCAGATTTTTGTCTATTTGAAGTCTTTGCCGGTCTTCAGAGCCTCAAAAAAGGGTTTGCACTTTTCCATCAACTTAGACACATATCGGTTGAGAGTTGCGATTCTCCCAAGTAAGCTTTGCACTTCTTTGACTTTTGTCGGGGCTCGCATATCAACCAGGGCTTGGATCTTAGCAGGATTGGCCTCAATGCCTCTTTGATTAACCATATACCCAAGGAACTTGCCTGATGCTACCCCAAATGAGCACTTTTGTGGATTCAGTTTCATACGGTTCTGTCTCAAGATTGCAAACATCTCTTCCAGGTGCTGGATGTGGCTAGTGGCCTTGATGCTTTTTACTAACATACCATCGACATAAACTTCCATTGTCTTGCCTATCTGTTCGGCGAACATTTTGTTGACCAGCCTCTGGTAAGTAACTCTGGCGTTTTTCAGCCCAAAGGGCATTATTCGATAGCAATACAAACCTCGGTCAGTGACAAATGAAGTATGCTCTTGGTCCTCCTCGGCCATCAAGATTTGGTTGTACCCTGAATATGCGTCCATAAAACTAAGTAATTCATGACCCGCAGTGGCATCAACAAGCTGATCGATTCTGGAAAGTGGGAAGCTATCCTTTGGGCACATCTTGTTGAGATCTGTAAAGTCGGTGCATAATCGTCAGGTCCCATTACTCTTTTTCACCAGCACCGGGTTTGCAACCCACTTTGGGTACTTTGACTCTCTGATAAATTGATTTCCAAGTAGTTGGATTACTTCTTTGGCTAAGGCTTTGTACCATTCACCATTCAGTGGTCTCCACTTCTATCTCTTGGGCTTGGCGCTCGGGTCTATATTGAGCTAATGGCAGGCTAGTTCTCTGGTATCCCTTCCATATCCTCATGGGTCCAAGCGAGTACATCTAAATTACGCTTTAGAAAACTAATCAACTCAGATCTTACCGGCTCTTTTAGGTCCTTCCCAATTAGGAGCTAAATTTCTAGTCGGTTCTCATCCATTTGGATAGTCATTAGCTCTTCTACGGGCTCTGCTCTTGGTTCATTTTGATCCATTCTGAGATCCAAAGTTTGAAGCTCTTCAGCTTTCTCGTTGCATTTCTTGGTCGTCACCTGAATAGCATTCACTCGACTGGGCATGGCGATGATAATACACTCTCGGGCCTACCGCTGATCCCCTCGGATAACAGCGGTGCCATAGTCTGTCGGAAACTTGAACACATAGTGATACATGGATGTTGTAGCCTTGAGCTAATGTAAGATTGGCCTCCCCAGAATGGCGTTGTAATTAGACTTAACATCGATCACCATAAAATCAGCTATAGTCCTCCTCATACATGGTGGTTCTCCCAGCTCCACCATCAACGAGATTACTCCCTTAGGGTAGACACAGTCACTAGTAAAACCATGGATTTTCCAAGGGTGAGGTGTCAAGTGCCGCTCTTTCAATTCCATCTTCAAGTAAGTGTCCCATAAGAGCACATTAACAGCACTCCCATTGTCAACTAGAGTCCTGCGAATTTTGACTCCAAATACGGACATTGTGATTATTAGGGCATCGTCATGAGGCTGGAGGATGCCTTGAGCATCTGCTTTACTGAAGCTAAAACAATCAACATTTTCTAGTGAGGGATCATTAGCGGTGCACACTTGATAGCTATTGTAGGCTTCTCTGGTCTTTTAGCGCCGCTGCCTCTTAGATCCCTCGTATCTTTGATTACCTCTGACTATGACATGTATTTCAGCCGGTGGATTATGCGCCGCTGGTCCTTGGGGTTGTTTGACTGGTTGAGGCTGTTGAACTCTTTCGGTCCTAGGGTTTGTGATATACTCCTGTAGGTGGCCTCGTTCGATTAACTTCTGAATTTCCCTTTTTAAGTCCCACCAGTTATCTATCTCATGACCATCTGAGCAGTGGTATTTACAGTACTTAGATTGGTCCAACTGCGATGAGTCTTTCCTCAGGGGTTTCGGTTTCGAAAACAAGCCCGTATTCTTTGAACTGAGAAATATCATTTCAGGTGTATCTCAGTAGCTGATTTGTTGTTTGATACTCCTGAGGGGGTTGGTAAGGCCTAAAACACTCATAGGTCCTCGAATGTTGCCTTTTGTCATGGTGGCCCTTGATGTGTTCTCAGTCCTTACCCATTTTCTCTGGTTCCTTACTCATTTTTTCTTCAGGCTTAGATGATCTTGCTTCTTCAGCCCCTACGTACTTCTGTACTCTTGTTAAGAATTCATGGAAAGTGCTGGAGATCGGAAGAGCTTGGACTGACCACCAGAATCGAGTCTCTGGATATAACCCCGAAATTGCTGCCAGTAAGAGAGCATCATCTGAGACCCAGTATGTATCCATCATTTGCTTGTTGAACCAATCTAGGTAACTTTTCAGGGACTCAGATTTTCCTTACTTGATAGACACCAGCCTTTCCTTTGGAGTGGTTTGGATTCTAGACCCCATGAAACTCGAGAGGAACTGAGTAGAAAGGTCCTTCCAACTCAAAATGGAACCCACCGGTAAGTTGCGCAACCTCTTGAGCGCTCTATCCCCCAAGGTCAATGAGAAGCTTTTACACATTGTCGCGTCACTTGCCCCTGAAGCTCCATCCAAGATACATATTTATCCAAGTGTGCCACCAGATCAGTCGTACCATTATAATTTAGCACATGTGGGATTTTGATTTTCTCAGTCCACCGCTAAGTCTGAAGAGTATTCAACAATTCCTTTCTATTTGTTCTCCAGGTTTGCTAAACGCTTCTTCAATTGCTCCAATTCAACTTGTTCATGTGTGGGTGCCACATGAGCTAGGACATTAGGAGTTGGCGGGGGGTTGAGATGCAAAGAAGTATTGTATTCGCCATTTCTCACCGCTCCCAAAGGTGGTGAGTTTCTCTCCGGTGCTACATTTTTTGCTCTCTCTAAGCGGTGCTGAGTTTGTCTTGATGCACTTACGGTCTTTTGCAATCCATCAGGACCTAGCCGGCTAAAGACACTACCCGCACGCCTTAGCATTGACCTTCGAGGCTCAGATAGCCTATTTTCGCCCCATGGAGCTGTGAGAGCCTTCAGTAGTAAAGCTGAGTGATCATCCAACGCTTGGCCTTCTTTCTGAGTGTCATTGAGCAAATTGCACCTCTTCTTCCTCCATTGGGGGTGGCACTGAGGCTGGGTGTGTGCTTGCGGTGTTGGGCATATTGAGCCCTGGTGTACCCGTAGAGGCCTTCTGTCTGAGCTTCGCCTAGCAGACTGCACATCTTCCTCCACCGGAGGTGGCATTGAGGCTCGATGTGTTTGCTGTGGGGCCAGATTGAGGCCTAATATACGTGAGGTTGGTTTTGTTGGAGTCTCTCTACCTCTCGTGATAAAAACTCAATTCTGGCCATCAAAGCAGCCATAACTGGATTAGGTTGGGCTTTGGAAGTGCCGCCGTCTGGTCCTCGTTGGAAAGATGGTGGAATTTCCACATGCTGACTACAGGTGTGCTAACTTCCGGAAGAAGGATTTTGAGCCATAGAGCGGGAATGCATGCAAAATAAACGAATTCGAATGTTGGGAGTTGGACCTTAACTCTTCACAAGTAAGGCCCTTCCTCTAGCACCAATTTGTTGATGTCAAATTATGTTTGAGTCCTAGTCAACAAAATGCAGACCCACGTGTCAGGCCTACTAGGATGTATATAAAATTAAGTTCTGAACTTTAAGTCTTGTTTGAGACCCGAGCCCAGGTTAGATATATTTTGGATTTTTAGAGAGAGATCGGAAGAGCACACGTCTGATCCCTTAAATGAGCCTCCCCCCTCTATATTTATAGTTCTTGGTTAGAGGGTTGAGCTGGCACTGTACAAACTTTCAGGGCTCCTGCCACCAAGGACGCTCTTCCGATCTAGTACAAATAGAACATTCTAAGTCAGGAAGTGAAAGTACATTCATTCTAGTACAATTAAGTACGACTTTGACTGACTTGTCTGAACAATTGACTTTCCCCAGCTATCTTCTCAGCAACTATGTGAGAGGATCCCTTAAGGTTTGAATCTCGTGAGGTGACTGGGTTTTGACCACCAATGAATTTAAGGCCTTAGCTTGTTGTTGGAGGCGTTGCACGTAACCCTTTGAGTTCTAATTTCAGCCCTTGAGTTCTAATTTCAGCCCTTGGCTGTGGTGGCAGAAGACGTGGCACTGGTTCTAAATGAGTATACAACAATTCCTTTGTATAGAGCATTCACTTCAATTTCTCCCCATAGAAATTGGTGCAGGCAGTAGGATTGATATAGTTGGAAAACTGATGTCTCTCCTTTTAATTTTATAAAGGATTTGCGTCATTGATTCCCAGTAGAAATCTGATGTGGGATTCTTTCGTGCTTTAAATAAATAAATAAATCTATTATCAAGTTGGAAATTGACGCCGGATTCATTTGGTAAAACTCTAGTTTCTTCATATATAATAATAATAATCCAGTCTCATCAAAATTTAAGTTTGTGTTCATTTGTAGTATGTCAATTCATTCTCTTACCCATAAAAAAGAGTCCTGATTATGTCATTGTAATTATTTGAACTATTTTATATTTTGTAGTTTTTAAAAATTTCCGACTAACAAATTTCCTAACTCCCGCTGATCGTAAGTATATGTGTGTGCAGGTGGAAGTTTTAGAACACATATACCCGATATCCATACACAATAGACGTCACGTATATAACGCAGGCAATCGCCAATTTTTCGTGTCTTGTCCATGCATTTTTACCTATTTACCCTCTATGTACAATAATAATAAGTAATAATAGAATAATTCAGTTAACGTGTGTTTAGATAGAAGACGGTCGATCTCCTCCCATGTAGAAGAAATATAAATTTCCCAACTTAGCCGTCACTACCATGTCAATACTACATCAACTCAAGTGCTGACGTGACAATATCACATCATCAATCTTATCCGTGTAATGATGGCATGACACTGCCATGTCAATATTCAAGCTTACGTGATGCTGGAGTGATAGTATTGTATCATTATTATATGGTGGTATCAATATTGATGTGATACTAATATAACAGTGCCACCTATATACTGATGGGATTTATATTTCCTCCCGTTGAGAAGAGATCATTTCTATTAGGGATGGTCAGATGGAATAGATTATTCACTATTGACCAAATTGGAAATGTTATAGATTACCAATATAATTGTTAATGGTCGAATACTTGTACAAATTTAATAAGTCGACATGAGCAACATATATGTTCTTGTGAAATCGACTCCAACTTTTTGGGTAAATTTCTAGAGTATTTCTAAGGAACTCAGCCCTGAGTTTCTTAAGGAGATCGGAGTTTCTTAGGAGCCCAGGAACCAATGAGGTGTTTACACCTCACTTGGTTGTAAGCACATCATTGGCTCTTGGATTCCTTAGAAAAAATATAAATTTCTACCTCGCTTTGTATCCAATAACAACGTTACATAAGCGAATTATGTCTTAGTAGAAGAGTCCAAGTCGCCTCTTTTACTTTTTTACCGATATACTTTAGAGTTCTCTAGAACATATTCAATCATATAGAAACATATTCTTTGTCTCTGTCTAATTAGCGCTCAACAAACATAACCGATGGGTTCGCATGTCTTGCTTTGTTAGACAAATGAGAAATTTACAAAACTTTAACAGGGACCTAAAATTAGCTAGTGAATCTAAATATTTTATACTTTTTGTCGAGCTCTATCACATATGTTGTTGGGGTCATATTTATCAACCTTTTTTGTGGGTGGACATTTCTTGCGCTGTATTGCTTTGCTTTAAAGAATATACCAAAACTTTTTGCACCATGGGGGGACACAACTCGAATCACATTAACAACATTGTATAACTAAAATTATTATTTTAACTCGAATGGTTTACATTGAAATAAACCCGCGTGATGGCTAACGGGTGAACATCCCTCTGATATAGGGGGTGGCCACCTTGATCCGTGACCACCCCTTTCTCCAAAAAAATTACCCTTTGAAAATTTGGAAAAAAAATAGTGTTTCGATTAAGGGCCATCAAGTTTCGATCACCCTTTCGACTATCTTTTAGTTATGTCAGTCTATATTTATTAACTTCATAGAGATGAAGATAATCAACCTATTACTAATTAATATCGTTCTTGGAAAAAAATTGATTAACTCATTTTTCCTCTTGAAGTTCGATACCTAGGTATTTTAGTGGTTAGTTAACTAGGGGCAAATATAAAAATGAAAAAATAAATACAAGCATGATATAACAATTGGACTATCTTTTTAGAATTGACGAAAATGAAATACTGAATTATCTTTTTAGGACAAAGGAAGTAGATTAGATATATATATATATATATATATTGAGGAAAAATTTTAATGTGACTTTTGACAACCGTCCCGTTGATGTAAACAAAAATGGCATTATAGAAGTTTGAAAAATACTTAAGTGGATGATGCACCCTAAGAAGACTGTCGTTTTCTTCAGCCGTCTTTAACACGCCAAAAAACTTGAGATGAATGCATCTTGCTTCATCCAGCAAGACTTTAGACTTGACTTAAAAAGAAGTATAACTTTTAAAAATCATATCCAATTGAATAATTCTAGGTAGACCAAAAATAGACAAAAAGAGTAACAAAATTGACATGTCTCTTATATGATTAATATTGATATAAAAATGATGTGATATGATGTGTTGAAAAACAAAATTATATCATGTGCCCGTTTTATTAGAATTTTTATATGTGCTTTATTTAAATAGTAGAACATTGTCCAATTGTATGCATTCTATGCATCTAAAATCAGAGTAGCATCAATATGCCATGTTATTTGAAGGTACCAAACACTAACGAATTAATATTATTTTCTCTCCACCCCTTTCATATATATGTGTGTGTGTATAAAATAACATCAAGAGTGAAGCATGATGGAGAAGAAGGGAATAAAGTAATATTGGTGGGATAATATAAAGGATAGGATGGTATCAATATTCCATATTCAAAGAATCCATGAAAAAATAAGAAAAGTGAAAGGATAATTGATGAAAGAGAAGATTCTATAAAATTACAACTTTAATAGACATCCCCAACTTGTGCATATCATGTCTTCATTAATTAATTACTAAAAATCTATTTTGTTGGTCCTTTTTACAAAAAGGAGAGGAATATTATCCCATCATTGTGCTTAATGGCTTATATAATTGCTTATGATATTGACACAAATAAAAATTCACACACATTCAACTCCTCTTTGCTAACTTTTGTAGTTATCATATACAAAATTGCTATAAATATTACACGATGTATACCTAATACCACCTAATTACTTGCAAACTGTCGATAAAGATAAAGAAAGATAACTTTCTATAGAGATATGAAAGAGTATTATGGTTCATCAATCGATTACACGAAGCTTCCCATTGGAATAAAGAATACCATCAAATTAAAAATATTGTTTGTGTTAAGACACTTTTAAAAGTACTAAAATTTTATTTCAAATTAAGAGTACATCGTCACGAAATCTTATTTCAAACTGCAAGTACATTGTTACATCAAGAAAAGCATATAATGGCATAAACCCTACATGCTTTTAAAGAAATTTCAACATTAGTACAATAAATTTAGGCACCTAATTATGAGTCAAGTCAATACACAAAGTAATGTACATGATGCATTTGGGATATTTTGTTTTTTTTGTTTTCTTCTCCTCACACATCTCTATCAAGCTTTTCAAGATCGGATCAAATATGGAGGAAAAAACTTTACAAAAGGAAAAAGATAGAGAATAAAGGCATCCAAAGAAAGACATTCCAATTAACAAAGCATCATAGACAATATGCCTTAATTCTGCGTCATTTACCATCTGCATTGGAAAAAGAAAAAAAGAAAAAGAAAAAACAATTAGTTCATTTCGAATATGATCTAAGTTTTCTTGATTGGTTATGTAGTATCTATATCCATACTGTTTGAAAATGCTATAAAGAAGGGCAACCTTTATTTCTAATTTACGAGAAAAGAAACGAATTATGTTTCTGTTTTCTTTACTTCAAAGAGAGGGAAAAAATGAGTGAGTTTTTTTTTTTTTTTTTTTACCTTTACCATTGCAAAGTTTACTGAAGAAAGAAAGGAAAACAATGATCACTGCAACACCTGCTATGAGTCCAATTGTAATTGCTAGTGTTCTCTCCATGTTGTCGTCGTCGTCGTCGTCATCATCATCATCATCATCATCATCTTTTTCTGATAAAACAACAAAAACAAGTTACTACTAATTCTTACATATACGTATATATCTACTCTGAAGATTGATACAATTTATCGTCAAATTTCACAAGTTTTAGATTCCTCAACAGAGTTCTCTTTATTATTCACCATAATTTTTCATCAGTCGACACCCCTCTGGTCCACTTCCACACTAACCGGTGGAGGCCGGTTGAGGGGCCGAATAATATATATAGATATAGCTTACTTCATGCCCATTATGCATGTAATCCATAGACAAGTAGAATATTATTGTATCTTGTATTGCTATCTAATCTACCAGAAAGAGAACAATTATTAATTTGATCAATATGTGCCTAGAAAAGAGTATTTTTATACATATGGGGCCATATGTAATTTGCAAAATTTGTAATTTACTAGGTAATTTGGCCCTCAACTTGCAACTTTTTAAAGAACATTCTATACAACAGACTGGACATAATTAACAAAAGTACAGCAAATTAGAAAATGAAGCATGTATCAATTAAGGAATGATTAACAAAGAGAACTTTGTGATTAAAAATTAATTAGAAGTGTACAACATATATTTAAGAATTGTATTAAAAGAAAAAGAAAAAATGATCATTCCTAACTTTAACTTTTTCTAATTAGCTTCATATCTAGTCAAACAAATTAGTTAGTATGTTGGTCCCGAAAATCCGCATGCAATTAAAGAAAAAATTAACATATATTGAAGATGTTTACTTGGTCTTTTTGTCTGGTCCAAGTTCAAGTGCATGATAAGGATACTTTGTTTATTAATTAGTAAGATCATTCTTTACATAGATCGATCACCACCGGTCACCGTGAAGAAAAAAGTTTTCAGCCGGCACTTTGAATATATTGAACTCAATACCCTCTAGACAAATTTAAAAACAAAACACGTATTTGCACAGAAGAATCTCATTTAATTACCAAATAATTAAGTACTGCACTCGATATTACTACTAGAGCATTGAAAAATCATCTACAAATACAGGTGTGGAAGTTCCTAACCGCTTTTTGACGAGTAACCGCGGTCGGAGAAACGCGCGTAGCACTTGGCCAAGATCGGTCACCCCAGGGTGCCGATTGACACTCGCTCCTCAACCGTTGGATCGCCTCCGACAGGCAATCTTGACACTCACTCACACTCAAATCTTGCACACACTGCGCAACACCCTGGACTTTCTCGGGCCCACCAATCCTGAAATACTGGCCACCAGCCGTCAGATATGCCAGCAAGGCATCCCTTTGAGTCGTCACATCCGAGTCATACCCGATCGACGGCCCACACCTCTTGAACACCACACTTTTGTCTTCTACCCCCACAAATGACACATTATCGTACTTCACGAAACACCCCTCCAACTGCAACGCGCCACCCGACGCGCCGCCGCAGAGGGTCCCGATTCGGCCCACAGCGGCCGTCACACAGTCATGGCAGTCGGAGTTGCTTATGTCGCCGCGGCACTGGAAGAGGCCGTAGAGCACGTCGGAGCCCGGGAGGGATATCTTGAAGTTGTTGTAGTTGGAGAAGTCAGCTGAGTTAACTAGGGATGATAGGATTGAGTTGACGTTCGACTCGTACAGCGTCCCCGGGGTGTACTTGAGCTGAGAACAACCGGCGTAGACGAAGGAGTCTAAAGCACAAGTTGAAGGGTGTACAAGAAATGAGAAAACTAGGAGATAAGTACTCCATAGACAAGATATGGAGAAAACTTTTTGCGCATGTGTGTTCATTTCTAATTCACAGAGAGAGAGAGAGAGAGAGAGAGAGAGAGAGAGAGATGGGATGATGGTATATATTGGAGTGAGTGAGAAAGATGGCTTGTCAAGTTAAGGGGAAGAGAGAAATAGAGATGCATGTATAATTGTCTAGAAAGCAAAGTTTAAGAGTTATTGATTCTTAAACTTACAGAAAGTAACGTGTATATACTTTTGACAAATGATGGTTGTTGATTCTCATATTAGTATAAAGTTGTGATTCAGAATTGTAAGTTATTTATTACGCGTCACGTTATTTATTAGTAGAATCGGACAGAGTTTTCTGTTTGATCGACTGTTACTACTTCAACTCGAACGATGAAGCTCCGGGCCTAAAAAAAGACTTGTCCGAACTTGGAAGAAAACAGAGCATGTGACATGGTGTAATTGATCAGATACAAATATGGAAAAGAGAAGATCTAAAAATTTGGTTGACTTCAAAGTCTACCAATTGGTGGGTGTGTGTTTAGTGGGGGCTCCCCAAAAGGCATGCTTGTAATATCAAATTGAATTAGCTATTACTTAATTAACCGATCTTCTTAATATTATAATAATGATTTTTATATTTATCACAATATTATAATGATTTACAATTTGAAATTGATGTGATAATAATCTATCTAAATTTGATCCATTAATTAAGGCTTGACTAACTAAATCCACGTTTTATATTCAAGTTGGTTTAATAGAGACACGACCAAGATGATCCATAGGAGCACTTAAATATGCACAAGTCATTTATTATTAATTAATGAAAATTGTATATAAAGTCAATAGGAATGATAGTTGAATAGAATGATCTAGTAGAATCTACAAGTCATATATGGTAGATGAAATTTGAATTCTAAGATCAATATTATCCATCTAAAGTTATAAAGTTAAATTTTCTATGGGGACATATGGCCATAAATTCCAAAATCATATCAAGAATAGTGGTAAAAGAAGACTGTACGAATTAGTAATTAAATATTTTAAGAAGGCAATTATCTAAATGCGAAAAGAGATTTTATTAAATATTTTAAGAAGGCAATTATCTAAATGCGAAAAGAGATTTTGACGATAAAAAGTAACTTTTACACGTGATTAATGTAATTTTCTATAGTTCATCCGCTTCAAAGCTCTGGTAGAAAGCTGGTCTATGCTGATGTAATAAAAATGGCTACGTGTCTAAAAGTTTTGAGCACGCTTGGTGAAGAGACAAGCCCAAGTAGCTAAAATTGCCCAAGTCGACCTACGAGCATGTCCTAAGCCAACTACCAAGCTGAGTGGCTCGACAAAAATTACAATAGACGACAATTTTTTCTAAAGAATAAAAAAAATGAAAAAAAAGAAAGAAAGAAAAGAAAAGGTGGCTCAACTCCGATCAGAAGACAGTAACCACTAGCGAGATCTTGACACCAAAATTTTGGTCGAGTTGGCTCAGGTTCTATAGTATAGAACTTACTTAGTGCCAGCGATGATTCTTTTTTTCTTTTTTTTTTTTTGATACAGAGGGGATTGTAAGGATGGGGAATCGAACCCTTGACTAAGGGTTTAAAAACCTAACTAGGATGCCAGTGAGCTTCTGACTGCATTTTCAAAATAGTCCAATTATGAAAAACCAAAAAAATTAACTCTTGTCCCTATTATTGATAAGTTTCAACTGTTGACAAATATGTCTCTACAACAATAGCAGTTGAAACTATAAAGGTACCAACCGTTAACGCTAGAACAATTCTCTATTTGGACACCTGTTGAAGTTGATTAATTTCTTCCTTTATTGAGTCAAAAGGCTACGTGTCAAAGAAATATGTGGTTTTGACAATTTAATGCCTCTAATAAAAGCATGCCATATGCATCTTAACCAATTCTATTTTTACATAACAAACAATTCTTGATTGACATAACAAACACTCGTAGGCCCTTCTATTTTTTGGGACTAATGGGCCGGCTTCACTCGCCTCATGCCATAATATAATTGGCATCATTGCTGCTCCATTAGGTCATACCTGACTAATTAGATATCACGAAAACAATCTACACTGAAGATTATAATATAGGTTAATGACTCGAATCAAAATCAAATATAGTGATGGGAGGTGCCTTTTACCATTATTAGGACAAGTCTCCTTGATGAGATTGGAACTCTTTTCATTCTTTTTATGAATATGAATTTTTTCTTAAGCTAGATATTCAATCACTTATTATTATTATTATTCAATGACATCTATTTAACGAGTTCCTTTTTTTTCCCCTCCTTTTTCTTTTCTTTTCTTTCTGGGGATCTTGCCATGTTCTTTTGTTGTTATTTTCTACTTTATAAAGAGATTACATTATCCTTACCAAAAATTCTAATCTTTCTAAAGAAAAACGCCGAACTTCTTATTAAAGAACTCACATTAGATGGAAACCACATGTGGTTTCTCAAAAGCAGTAAAACATTGTTTCGTGTTTTCGAAAAATCATCCTCCAATGCAAGCGTCCTATAAGGAATCTGCGTCGATTCCTTAGAAAAATTGTCAAAAATCCTCTTTCATTCTACTTTCACTTGAAAAAGAAAATGATAAAAAAAAAATTTGGTTAATGGGTGCCATTATGGCACTCATATTACCGGGTGGAATTTCAATTCCACATCGCACAGCCGATCTCAGTGATTTTTCTTTGCATAAAAAGATTTCATTCAAGGGTGATAATCTTACTGAATTGAACTAGCATTTTCCTTAACGATCATTGGAAGGTAAAATGTCATTACTCAATAATCACGTTCCAATCTTCCACCTCCAGAGGCATTGACCAGCCAAAAGCAAATCACAAGAGGAAATTTTCAAATCCTGAAACATTCTCACATAAGCAGTAATCCTCCTATTGCTAACTGCAAGATAAATAGATCAAATTTACCATTATATAATCAAAGAGATATTACTCCGATGACAAAGATAAAGGGTGCATCTCTACATTGTTGTTGTAGATGTGGAAGTGAGAATGGTCATGCAGACCAAAAGAATTTATAGCTAGTAATTGCAGATTATTTTTAATAATCTCTTCCCACTTTTCAATGGTTGAAGAAGCCATTTCCTTTTAAATTTCTTCTGTGATCACAAGAGGACTATCTTATTTTTCACAGGAAAACAGGAAGGGAGGGGGCATCAAATCAATTATCAGTAAATTAGCTTTAACCTCTAAGCACAATTTTTCATCCTTCAAAAGATCACTTTTACCCACCAGAGAGATTGCAACTTTCCAGCCTTTTCTGGTCTTTCAAAGTCATTACTCAATAGAATGCATTTGAAAGCAGGTAAAAATATCCCAGTCACGTTGAAGAATTCCAGACCCCATTCTTAGCAACATTTTCGGCATGGGGTTCTACAACATTGCATCACTAGAAAGATGTTAATTTATAACTGAAATCCTGCATCATAAAACGAATATAGGATACACTGAGCGTTTAAATGAAAACTTATTTTAACATTCAAGTCAAATGTTACGATACTCTGGTAAGAAAAATATGCTGAGGGGTGGCTTATCCACTTGCAAGAACTATATTAGGATTGAATCCAACCCCATTACTAACTTCCTTTGGGGCAAAAAATCCTCATCCACTATTTATTTACATCAAAAGGATAAGAAAACTTTAATGCAATGGCTCACCAGCCGAGATTAGTATAAACATAAAACATATTATGTCCAATACCTGCTGCTACACTTGAAACATCCTTATGGGTTCAATATCATTGTCACATGGTCCGTGCACCCTGCAGATCTTAAACTTGGGGGCATGAAATGTTGAACTTTTAAACTAACAAGTGGTATCATATCATCCAAGAATAACCCAATCTTATGATTTCAATGGATAAATTTTTCTCTTTTCTTCAGCTAAAGACAACAACCAAAGCTTCACACATCTTCTACATCAATGGCAGAAGGGGTTCTTGACTAAAGCATTTTATCCTCAACTCTAGCCTTTGTAGAAAAATCTGAATCAAGCTTATATATTCCGAGTAATTTGCATCTTTTGACAAAAATTTTAAAACTATAGCCTTCGTATATTCATCTGGGGAGATATTTTCTTTCGTTTTCTGAAGAAGCTCAACCACTTTTGATGCCTCATTAAGAGCGGCAAATCCTTTTATAAGGGTGGTTAAAGTGAGCACATTGCGAGGACAACCTTCCTTCTCCATCTTCAAGAACAAATTATTTGCCATTGCCATATCCCCAAATTCAGCCGAGATTAATATAAACATAAAATATATTATCTCCAATACGTGCTGGTTGCTGCTTCTCTTGAAACATGCATATGGTTTCAATCTCAATTTCACATTCTCCGTGAATAATCCAATTTTATGACTTCAGTGTGTAATTTTCCTTTCTTCAGCTACTGATAACAACCAAAGCTTCACACATCTTCTACATCAATGGCATAAGGTGTTCTTGACTTAAGCATTTCTTCCTTTACTATAGCCTTTGTAGAGAAATTTGGAATCAAGCTTATATATTCTGAGATCGGAATTTGGATCTCCTGAAAAAAATTCTAAAACGATAGCCTTCGTATATTCATTTGGGGAGATATTTCTCTCTTTCATTTTCTGAAGAAGCTCAACAACTTTTGATGCCTCATTAAGAGTGGCAAATCCTTTTATAAGGGTGGTAAAAGTTAGCACATTGGGAGGACAACCTTCCTTGTCCATCTTCAAGAACAAATTATATGCCGTTGCCATATCCCCAAATTCAACAAGGCCATGTAAAATGATGTTATAGGTAATAATCGTTGGTTCCAAGCCCTTATGAGGCAGCTTCCCAAATAGCTCACTAGCAACATCGAGCTTTCCTGCTTTACACAATCCGTCAAGCACAACACTATAGGTTTCAATGTGCTCTTCCGATCTGCCAGAGCTTTCCAGAGTGTGAAACCACTCCATTGCCTCTGAAAGGCATTTATTTTTGAAAAGTCCATACAATAACGTATTGTATGTCTCAGAATCTGGAGCCACTTCATGGACTCTCATCGTTGCGAAAAGTGAACGAGCGTCCTCCACTTTACCAACTTTAAATAGACCCTTCAACAAGATGGTAAATGTAACTGGGCTTGGCTTGCATTCTTTGCGCACCATTTCTTCAAAAAGACTCATTGCCTCTTCCAATTTGTGACACTTGCAGTACCCATCAATTAAGACGCTGTAGCTCACAACATCTGGCTTATGGCCTTTAGCCTCCATGAGAGCAAACAAATCGTTTGCCTCATCAATCCTATTCTCCATGCAAAACCCGCTTAACAACATGTTATATGTAAAAACATCTGGCTGTTCACCCCTTTGAATCATCAATTCCAATAAGCCACTAGCTTCATCGGTTTTTCCATCCTTACAAAGTGCTTGTATGAGGGTGGTAAAGAGTACCACATCCGGACGTATGCCTTGATCCAACATTTCAATGAAGAAACGCTTCGCCTCCTCCCACTCACCCCCTTCACATAAACCATGAATCAAAGAAGTATATGTAACCAAATCCGGTATAAACCCTCGATCCTTCATCTCCAAAAGTAACTGCTTTCCCTTTTCCAACAACCCCACTTTACATAGGCCATCAATAAGAGTGTTATAACAAATTAAATTAGACCTTCTATTATTTTTCCCGATTTCTTCATGCATCTGGAGCGCCAACTCAGGATTTCCACTCCTACATAACCCCTTAATCAAAATACCCCATGTTGTTGCCTCTATTTGGATACCCATTCCAAAAATTTTCTTGAGCAACTCAATTGCCTCACTAATCTTACCTTCCATGAACAACCCATTGACCAATGAATTATAAGTTACAATATTAGGACTATGCCCGATCTTGAAAATCCTACCCATAGCAGCAAAACCAAGATCCACCCTTTTCAATCTAGAATAGGAATTGACCAAAATATTCAGTGTAATAAAATCAGGCACTATACCATGTTCAACTATCCTACGGTACATAAAAATGACATATTGAACATTCTTAGTTTTCGCAACTGTGGCCATCAATTTGTTCAAAGAATAGATGAACGGCAAGGGTTTCATTTGGAGCATATTAGAGAAGCTGGTTAATGCAAGATCAGTGCTGATTTTTGAGAATGATATCGACTCTGTTTTGGATGTTGGTGGGCGTCTGAATATTGATGAAAGCTTACCTCTTTTTGCAGTTCTGAGAGCCATTCCTGATGCGCACAAAAACACAGAGGCAAAAAACCTGAATTATTGAGGAATGGATGGAAAACGCACAAATTGCCTGGATCGTCTCGTCTGTCGATTGTGCTCCTGACCAATTTTCATAATCAGTCTATGAGTCTTTCGCTTCTAGTTTCCTTCTACCAACGTGGAGTTTTGAGAATTTTGGATGGCAGTCCCCGACGTTTGAACATTGATGGGACATCTCTGACAAATTTTCATTTCAGTCTATGAATCTTTCTAGTTTATAGTTTGGATTATTTTCACTATAGTCCCCAACCTTTCAATTTTATACCAATTTTCCTGTTCTTTTTTAGACCTGCTAAGTCCCCAATCTTTCATTTATTATTGTATTGAGTCTCCAACGTCACTTTTCATCCTTAACCTTTCAATTTTCACTATTAGCCCTTATTCAAATGACTATTATGCCGTTACTTCTTTATTTTCATTATAGGTCCCCAACCTTTCTATTTTTATACGATTTTATCCTCATTGTTTTTTAGGCATATAGGACCTCTAACCTTTCATTTATTGTCACATTACGCTGTTAATAACATCTTCCAACCTTAACTTTTCAATTATTAATTTTAATTCCTATTAAAATTACTATTATACCTTTAATTATTTAAATTAAAAATAAAAAACTATATAAAATAAGAACTCTACACATCTTAGCCCGCAATGATAATAAAAAATTTGATCTGCACCAAACTTGATAGATACCTAATTTGAGTAAAAAAGTTTCTGATCTGAGAGTCGATATAACAGATTGGATCAGATTTTTTGATTCATCATATATCTCATAGCGGATATGGATCAGGGTAGAAAAAAATCATATTTAATTTATAAAAATGAAACTGAACCTTAATGTATTAATTCTAATTTTTTGTGGATCCACAATTGGTAGATCAGATTTGATTGAGAAGATCGGAAGAGAAGGCAAATTAAGTTGAAAATTAGAAGAAGAGACAAGAAATGAAATCATAATAAAGTATTATGACTATGTTTATTTTTAATAAATCAAAAATCAATTTTTTTGGGTGGACCTACCCAATTCGTATCTACTATATGATTTGTTGTAGATCAAGAAATCAGATCATATTCTTCACGCTGATATTAAGATCAACAAATTTCTTTGACACGAATTTGATTTCTATCGAGACCGTTATAGACCGATTTTTTTATTATCATTATTTCTGATTCTGATTGTTGCGATTTGGTTGCGAGTTCGATCTTAATTAACCATATTTTATATTATTCTTTATTTTTTATTTAAATAATTAATAGTATTAAGAGTAAAAATTAACATATTATGTATGAAAAATGTTAATGGGGATATAACACCACAAAATATGAAAGATTGGAACTCCAATACATCGAAAAAATAATGGGAACAAAATCATTTTTATTTTCTCGTTTCTTTATTGTAATCTTTTTTATTTTTTTCATGTTTATTTATTGTACTTGTGTGGGGCTTGTAATTCGATGTCAAAATGAATGCATTAGTTTTGAAAAATCTACTTAATTACTCTTTTACATAAGTTTTGTTAATATACGATATATAATTTTTTTATTTTTTTTTGAAATGATATTTTTTTTTATTTTTAGAATATGTTAAATGGTTGGGAATGAAATAGAAGAGACAATATAGAAATTTGGATAAATTTTAGAGAATATGGGTTGGATATAGAGAATGCAAATTCTATTTTCGAGAATAGACAGGGGAAACATGAGGTCTGAGTTGGAAATGACCTTATAGAATAGAATAATTCTTACTGTACATAAAAACTTTACAAGGAGTTTCACAAAGATATATGTGGTACACTGGTAAATATATTTTGGATAAATTTCACATATCATCCCAACCTTCGAGATTAGTAGTGATTGAGTCCCCAACCATTTTTTTCAACCCGTTAGGTCCCCAACGCCTTTTTTAATGCACACATATGATCCTTTTTGACGATTTTGTTATTAACTCACTTGTCAAATTAACATTATGCCCCTTATCTTTTTTAAATTAAAAACAAAAAGTTTAAAATATAAAAAATTAATATAAATATTTAAAAAAAAAAAGAAAAGAAAAAAGGGGGTGAATCCCCACATGTAATGCTAACGGAATTACTGCAACAACACAGGGGGGATTCACCCTCACTTTTTTGTAGTCCTGTTGCAATTTCCTACATCTACTGTGCTGCCAGAAATGGCAACCTTTTTTGCCGCCCTGCTACCATTTCCGACAGCCACTATGTTGCCAGAAATGGCAGCAAAGACAACACATTGGCTTAATCGATGCAAAAAATGGCAGCCGTTTACTGTCATTTCCAACAGCAATTTCTACCCAAAAATATCTGCGAGAAATGACAGCCACAGTGCTGCCATCGGAGGTAGCAAAACTGCAACAGGAAATGGTAGCGCCTCCAATGGCAGCATAGTGGCTGCCAATCGTTGCCAAAAATGGCAGTTTTGTTGTTATTTCCGGCAGCTATAACGACGGCAAAAAGGGAGGGAATCCCCCGGCTGTAGCACAAAAGGACATAATGATAATTTGATGGAGAAGTTAACGGAAAAATTGACAAAACCGTAAAAAATGACTATATGTGAGAATTAATGAAAAATTAAGGACTCAGCAAGTTGAAAAACGGTGAAGGACCTAACTGATACTAACACTAAATGTTGAGTCCATATTCACGAAATGTTGATGAGCACTTGTTGTAACAGAAGTCTTAAAAAATAAATAAAATAAATAAATAAGGGTCATATTATTATTATAAAATAAAAAAAAATCATTGCATTTAACAGTGCGTGCCCGCGCATTGAACATTAGGTCAACCGTGTTAAATTGTTGCTATTTTCTTTTTGAGTTTTTCACTTAGTTAAGGAAAAAATAAAATAAAAAGGATTAATATTTAGTGATTTTCCACCCTCCAAAGTCCAACCTACTCATACAAGGCGGCAGTTGAATTTTCAACATATATTGGGTTTCTGGTTCATTCTACATCCCCATTTAATTAGAGACCACAAAAATATCTACTGCATTCCTTAACAAAACTGGCTGGCTTTTGTAAATTTTTAATCGAGTACCTCATACAATGAGGTGGACTTCGCTAAATGTGAGGCCACCCCATGTGATGGGTGCTTATTTTAACATTTCAATGGGCCATAGGGTACTCGGGTGAGAAAAAACACTCTTGAAACTTACTCATCCTTCTCTATGAACTCTACCGTGAGATAGATATTACTCTCTCCTACAAGCAACTTGGCTAGGCTCACTAGAGAATGTCGAGTTCGATGACTCTAAAAATACTAAAATAAAACTCTCCTTTCCTTTTTCTTTTTTGTAAATAAACTTATATCTTTTTTTTTTTTTTTGGTACAAAGGGGATGGGGGGAGGGAGATTGTGGAGATTCGAATCCGGGTAATTCCAGTAAAGGGTTAATCCCTTAATCACATAGACTAACCCCTTTACCCGTAAATAAAGTTATATCTAATTGTATGTGTTTAGTGAACTGACTGGAATTATTATTGTGTATTTTATATTTTATTAATTTGTCATCATTAACAAACATTTTGTTCTACGACAACCGTCGGATTCCACTACTACCAATTATCATAAACAACAAAATGTTAGTGAATAAAGAAGCTATCACTGCCAGAGGAGCGGATAGGAAAAGGATAGGGAACCCTAATCAACCAATTAGATTCCGTCACGTCATCACATTAGCCTTGGTTCCTCTCCAATCACAAATTTTTTCGTTAAAATAATGCTACACACAAATTTATAATATTTTCCTTTTCAAAAAATAATTATACTTATATATTTGTAATTGACATCATTGATGAGTGTTTACATCTAATCTAATTCTTACTTAGTTCAACTTACGCTTAATTTGGAATTGTTATAACTTTTCTAATAAATAACGGTGTTGAATAAAAAAGCAGTTATTATGATAAAATATGTTTAGCTTAGTGTTTGGTATTTTTTTCGCCAAAATTATTTTATGGTCCAAACGTTAATTTTCAAATGTAAATTTAACTCTTTTATGATTACATGATTTTTGATGATATCTTTATTTATTATATTATATATATGGTATCATTAATTAATTATTTTCATCTTAGAAAATAATATGTATACTATGTAAGGCCTATTATGTAATGTAATACTTTCACAAAAAATGGATAAGCCAATAAAAATTGATTACAACACATCTAAAAATAAGTAATAACTGATAGTGAAAAATTAATTCAAATCAATCAAATAATAACAATACAAAAAAGGATAAGAGAGAAAAAATTTAGAGCTTGTTCAATTTTCTTTATCAATTCACTTTATAATTTGACAACTTCTTATTTATAACCTCAAATTTCAAACTTTTATTAAATTTACACCACTCATTTCACTTTATTATAATTTCTCATTATAAATCAATGTCACGAGAGTTAAACAGCCACTTATATAAATTAGAAGACGTGTGGATTCGGGAAGAAAGAAGGGAAGAAATCGGAGAACACGACATTATGAAACTACACTGTTCCAATTTCAGATGTTGCAATTTCCCTGCATCACCTCCTTTTCTCCGCCCCCGCCAGAATATGCCCATTAAGAACAGACTGAAAATCACAATGTCCGCCGCCACAGAAGAAATTGCTACCGACCCCAACTCTGATCGACTGAAACTAGTCCAAGAATTCGATGAATTAAAAATCGATGTAAATGTAATGCCCCTGCTGGTTTTATATTTTTGTTGAATATCTTATTAATTTTATAGCGGAAGTTTCAATACAAATAGCGGGAACGGGACATACAAAACGAACAATTAACTTTTGACTTAATAAAGCTAATTACTTAAACTAACAAGTTGTTATATTTTAAAGAATCATTACAACTCGGTTTTCCAATACAATGTAAAGAACTCAGCAAGTTATATTAATAGGTATTTTTCACCGATTGCCAAAACGAGCAAAATTAATATTTTCAAGACAAATTATTGGAAAACTATTATACTAGAAGGTAAGTTGCTAATGTTATATAAAACTAGAAATAGATTTATAGAGAGGTGGACATATTTGTTAATACAAAAAGTATTAAATTCATAATATTTTCAAACACAGGAGATCGGAAGAGCAAAATTCTACTCCCTTTGCGAGCATGCTCCAACTCATAGCTTGCTTTACTTTTCAAATATCATATTCTCAATCATCTAAAAAAACTTGTAGAAACGAGGGAATGAGTACGAAGTACTCAGTGAATAACAAAACTCAATGATTCACCTTTTGTTTGAAAGATTTGTTTTCAAGAAAATCATTCGATGCAAAAAGCTTTTCAATGTAAAAATGGGCCCTATGACAAGTTAGATTACTACCCTGGTGCTAGCAATAGTCATATCAATTCAATCAATTCAATCATTCGCATATATAATTAAGTTGATCCATAATGAGCCCCAATTAACCCTTACCAAAATTCCAATTCAAAGCAAATACCACACTAATCTTCCCTATCCCGAGATCATTGGATAGGTCATAGTGTATGAAACAATTCAATACAAAACGAGTAGAGCAACAAGTGATTCAAATGTAATAAATCAATCTTTCTTTTCAATGCATCAAATTTATATTTCTCTCATAAAATACTTCAATTAAAACCATACTTATCGTATCAAAATATCATAATTGCAAAAAGAGAATCAAAGTATTAGTTACTCGTCTCTTTAACTTGATTTTTCCAAAGATTCTTTGAGTTATTGACAAATACTCTCAAAACCTCCATTTTTCTTGATCAAAGGGATATTTCAAGTTGATTTTCTTATATATATGGAAATATGGCCTTTTTAAGTGAACGGGAGATGTTTTGGTGAATTTTGCATGGTTTTCTATTACTCTTTTCCCTTTTGAACAAATTTCATATTTAAAGATCTTGAGATCTTCCAATGGGAAGCAAGACAAATGACCATAAGACAAATATAAAGGGAGCGAATGAGGGAGAGAGACAGGGAAGGGATTGGTTGGGTGTTTGGGAGTTTGAGGACCTAAATCACTTATTTATAATAGTTAGAAATTAGTTAGTTTTAATAAATTTTGAGTTCCGCCAATCACGTCGCGAAAGTGGCGCAATGTGGCGCCTTACACTTGGACGAAAATTGTTCGAGCAGTCCTTACACTTTGTGTTGCCTTATAATTAGGTCCTGATAGTTTGATTCATGTTACTTGAGTCATCTTACTTAACGTGATTTATAATTAAGTAATTATACTTTGAGTTATACCAATCAAGTACTATATTCTCATTGTACGCATCATTTAGGCAATGATCCTTAGTAATATAACATAATTGATGCAATTTGAGTTGTTATTCAATCATCATCAATCATATAACGTAGCAAACTCGAGTATTTATTCGACCATTGTCAAAATACAACTATGGCATTATATTTAATACCAAACTTTGAGTTGCAATCTTTGCATATTGTAATATAATTGATGCAAACCAATTGATTATTCAATTACTGTCAAATAGCATTCACATCATCAATAACTATTTCTTGATATTTATTTGAACAGTAAATCTTGCAATCTTTCAATAAGTGCAATTCCAATAATTTTCCAATCACGATAAAAAATGATCAGATTGTCAATAATCATATTTTAATTCAATTATTGTTAAAATAACAAGCATGCTATCAATTGTCTCATTCCAAATTGTAAGCATTCGCTTGAGTAATAGTCTTGTGACTTTACAATTGATGCAATTTAATTCAATAATCTTATAATATTTTAGTTGATGAAAATCCAATTAGTATTTAATCATCATCAATATAACGACTACATACTTAAAATTTTCCGGATGCTACAGTAAAGGGGTTGGTGGATAGTGGCCTATCTACCGTTCCCAGTTTCTTCATCCACCGAGACTTGGACTCTTCCGATCCGCCCACAAAATCCCCCTCGACCCATCACACTATTCCAGTCATCGACTTCTCGTTGCCCAGAAAAACCCTCGCCCGGGAAATCCGAAACGCTGTTTCATCACTTGGATTTCTCCAGATAGTTAACCACGGAATTCCATTAGAATCGATTAAAAATGTATTAAATTCGATGACTTCTTTCAACGAGCTTCCAGAAACGGAGAAAATGAAGTACTATTATCGGGACATCACCCGCGGTGCTGTCTTCTCAACTAATTTCGACCTCTACCAGTCCAAGGAGGCAAGCTGGCAGGACACGCTGCAGGTCCGGCTTGCTCCTACCCTGCCGAACTGGGACAACGTGCCGGGCACATGTAGGGAAGCTATAATGGATTGGGACAGGGAAGCGCTAGGGTCCTAGGGATAGCTGAGAAGGTAATGGAGTTGCTATGCAAAGGATTGGGTATGGATCAAAACGTCGATGCTTTGAAGAAATTGTCGTGTTTGGAGGGCAGGGTTATGGCGGCACATTATTACCCCTAATACCCGCAACCTAAGCTGACGGCCAGCCTCAAGCCGCACACTAATCCCAGCTTAATTACGGTTTTGGTGCAGAACAAGGTGCCCGGGTTGCAAGTGAAGGACGGAGAGGAGTGGGTGGAGGTAGAGCCGGTAGAGGGTGCGATTGTGATCAACATTGGTGATATACTTTAGGTACGTTGGATTCGAAAGCAAACTTTGACGATGGATTGTAGATTTGTAATGTTAGTTGAATTAGGAAACGTGTCGTCATATGGGGTCAACTTTAAAATGGGTGATTGGGCATGAATTGATAAGAGCATCTCCAATGCCTGAAATTTCAGTTGATGTTCAAAAAATAGGTGAAAGACACTAAAAAAATCGTGGGCTTTATTTTTTTATTTTTTTAATTTTTTTTCTTTTAATCACTTTTCTCTTATTTACACCACTTTTTCTTACTTTTTTTTCTTTAGTATCCCATGTAAGGTCTAAATTCAAGACTTACTTACTATTATTTTATCATTATTTTTGAATTTCTATCTATCTCTTATCTTTTTTACTTTTCCTTCTCTTTTTTTCTAATATCTTTTTCCACTAACATTCAGTTAAAATAATCATCTTCTCTATATCTCTATCCTCTTCATCACCCATCATCAAAGACCACCCATTGAAGATGCTCTAAGGGAATGACCGTATGGCGGAGTCAAAGGGGACTTCAATCTTGACTAGTTTTATTTTTAATAAACCTTTTTTTATCACCTTTTGAGAAATTTAAAAAAAAAAATTAGTGTTTCGATTACGGTTGTCAAGATTTGGTTACTCTTTCACCTTCTTCTGGTTATGTTAGAATGACCACTACATTTCATTAGAGCATCTCCAATGCTTGGGGTCGGTTTACTGCTTCTACAGTATTAATTTGAAAAAGAAAGTAAAGGTTGAGACTAGTCCACGTGAGGGATGAAAGAGATATAACAAAAGAGAGTGAGAGGGTCTTCACTGTAGTCCACTACGAGACCCTCTGGTTGACCATTCGCCTTCTTTTGAAATATTTTATTATTTTCTTGAATGGTACATGGACAACCAGGTTAAACTCACCTTAAAAGCATTTTCAATGCTCTAGTTAGTCTTGAGAAAAAGTAGTGCCAAGTACGAAAAAAGTGGTGTTTACCTAAAAAACATGCTTTAATGCCAAGTCATTGACCTTGAAAAATTGATATGGCAGCCCAAAAGGAAGGTTATGTGCTCCAACACGGTCTAAATCCAGACCCAAAGTTAAGAAAGCCAACTCAGCAAAAAAGTCTCTTTCCAATGCAAAAATAAATAAATAAATAAATAAATAAATAGAAATGCAAAAAATACTACAACCTTTTTTTTTTTTTTTGGGGGGGGGGACATAATGCATTGGAAAGGGTAAAATGGGTGAGGTTGGTCTATTTTATGGACTAATTGTCGCGTAGACAAAACATGGTCTTCTTTTATGCCACATAAGCTCAAATAGACTATTACCATTGGAGATGCTCTAAGAATTGGAGACGCTCCCTAAAGCTTTCGGTTCATAAAAGTGACGAGTCTAGACAAGATTGTTTGTTTCTATTTATGGACGCTCACGCACCCCTCATTCATGATGAGTTAGAGTGGCATTTCTTATTCCCACGGGGTGTCTCAATTGAGTAAATGACTACCTGTATAGAGGTCTCAAGCATAAAGATTTTGTTGACCTGTAATAATTAGCACTTGTAGATGAACGTATGCACATCAAGAACTTGAAAAACTTTTGTGAATACCTCTACGTAATTATTCCATTGAACAAACCGTTCTTGGTGCTCAAAGATTAATGAGAAATGAGGCAAAGATTAATGAGAAATGAGGCAATTATGGTCCCAATAAATCAATTAAGTGAGCTTCTTATGCTTACCTTTCTTCATAGGTATCAAATAGTGAACTTGATAGCGCTAGAGTATTTAAAATTCACTCCCTCCTTGGATTCAAGAATAGTGACATTTACCAAGTCCTCTAACTAAGACAAAACACTCACACGGAAGAGTCTTGACAAAGGATATAACAAAGATCAGATTTGACCTAATGGTTCTTCACTACTACAGAATAGCATAATAGGCGTCGGATATATTGATAAATACGCGTCGGTTTTGAGGGCGATGCATCTGGCAGCGACGCCAATAGTAATGGTATACGCGTCGGTTGTTGGAGCAACGCCAAAAATATACAATAGGCATCAATTGTAAAGGCGACGCCAAAAGTGTACAATAGGCATCGGTCACTTTAGGCATCGGTTCCTCCTTTACAACCGAAGCCTATTGTGGCTGTGGGGATTTTTTTTTTTTTTTGGTCTTCTGGATCCGCCAGCCAATGTAAGCCACTAGGATTCAAAATTCAAACATTCAAAATTTAAATTCAAATTTATGAGATAAAAAATTATCAAAGAATTACATAAATTATTTTCTTTACTAAAAACAAACAGTTCAGCTAGGATAGGGGAATATTACCCAGTTCCAATCAACAAGAAAAAACAAAGTAATAAAAATCAAAAACTAACACCAAAGCAAAAGAAACAGGGCAACAAACAAGCTTCAAACAACCGAAGGGACACGAGTTTACCTTTAGCCACTAAAACCCACTTTGTTTCCAGAAGGGACACGAGTTTATCTTTAGCCACTTTAAACCCACACGAGTTTAAGCTTCAAACATGAGTTTTATTTCCATGGATAAAACCCACTGCAGAAATCTTTAGCCCCATTTTTAGTTCTCTGTTTCTTTCTTCAAATACAGAAAGCTGCACCGGAAAATTGATCCAAGACCCACAAGACCGTCGGAAACAATCTGCCACTTTCACGCCGTCGCTGAAACCACCAAGTAGCTGCAACACGCCGTTGCCGGAGCGGCTCGTGAGAGCTCCGCCGGTAAAACGCGCTTGAATAATAGCTTTGTGTCGTCGCTCGGAACAGAGATCTGGTCCCCTTTTCTCCAACGAACGTCTAGATTGACTGGAATCGCAGTTGATCTTTTTTAAGTTTTTCCCAAAAAATCTGAGAGAATAGAGAGGATCAAACAAAAAAAAAATTGAGAGATTGGAGAGGTGAAGATTTAATTGAAATTTGAAATGTGTGGTGATAATTGGGTAGTTATCAAATCAGTTGTATGTGAAATTATAATGAGAAAGAATAAAAAGAATCAAACAAGCTCCATTTAAAAGCTTTTGCAATTAGATAGATGCTACCATACCAATGCACTCTTCAACTTAAATTGTGAGTCCCTCTACCAAGAGTAGTGTCAATTTCTTCGCCTCTCCGGATTAGATGACAATCTTCCTCACGGTGTTAAATCACACTACTTTCCTTGTTCATTGCCTTGTTGCCATTTGTGTGTCTACTGCAGATAATGTCGAATGATGAGTTCAAAACTGTAGAGCACCGGGTGATAAGATCGGAAGAGCACAAAGATGCTCGTGTATCGGTGGCAATTTTTTTCAACCCGAGCCTCAGAGAGAACACATTTGGACCTTTGCCTGAGTTGTTATCTGATGAAAAATCGGCACGCTACCGGCAGTTCACATTTGAAGACTACATTAAAAGGTTCTTCTCTAAGGAGTTGGGTGGTAAGACCTTGACAAATTTGTACAGTGTGTAAAAAAAATAAGTTTAAAGATATAATAGTTTCTCTATATATATGATGAATCCGTTTTCTTTGTGTGTACAAGTATTGATGGGAAAAACATATGGTAAGCATTTAAGGATTGTGCATGTTATGTTTTTGGCTATACGCCTATACTTACACTGTGTACTATATAAATGTTGAATATTGTTAAAAGGTGGTATGTTCTTCCAATTTAATTTCAACTTTTGTTTTTTTATTTTATTTTTTAAGTATGGTTCGAAGAACTTCAAAAATTCTGTGAGCACGTTCAAACTTTAGACAAAAGTAGGAGAAAGTTTTCTTACTAGTTCGGACCACCGGCAGTGGCACTCAAAGATTTTTGCTATTGTTTTTGTACATTTTAAATTTTGAACTAATTTTAAACACGCTAAAAATTACATTCCTTTTTAATTGGGCCAAAACCAAACTGGTCAATCCAACCCAACCCGATTTTAATTGGTCTAATTAGGTTGGGTTTGATTTTTCACCAACTCGGTTGAATTGGGTTGGGTCTGGTTTGAGCCCAAACTCAACACAACCCAATCCAAACCACGCCTAGCTCTATTGGGCAGGGCTTACGGGAGCATAAAGCCTTCGAGAAGTTGTAAGACAAAAGTATCCATTGATGCTAAATGTTTCTTTTAAGCTATTTCTAACCCAAAACTCTATCCCCCACCCCTCTGTCCTCTTCTTTTAACATTCTCTAACCTATAATCTATCCTCTTCTTTTAACATTATTCAACTCATAATCTTTAAATTTTATCTAAATCTCTATAATTCCTATTTAACTCAATTTATAACTATTTAACATATTTGTAAAAAGGTTAATTTCACAAATCATCCCCAATCTTTGAGTTAACTCTCGATTTCGTCCCCAACCTTTGTTAAGACACCCCACAGCCCCCAACCTTTGAAAAATACACACAAATCTCCGTATTTCTACTGTTTGGCAAAAATTTTAACAAAATGACGATTATACTCCCTCTTAAACATTTTAAATTTTTTTGTAAAATGTTTAAAAATAATAGAAAACTAAAAAACCCACCCCACCCCACCCCACGTCCCCCCTCCCCTCTAACTAGCTGCCAGCCACCGGAATGGTCCATTTTGGAGGCCAAAAAAGGGGTGAATCCCCTTATTTTGCTGAGGGGATTCACCCCATATGTGCTGTCATTCTGTCAGCACAAAAGCTCAGAGATGGGGGGTGAATCCCCCTGGCAGCGAAATGGGGGGGTTCACCCCCCCCATTTGTGCTGCCGTTTTCTGGCAGCAAGCGCTGCCATTTCCGATAGTGAAATGGGGGGATTCACCCCCAATTCTGAGCTAAATGCTGCCCGAAATGGTAGCGATTTCGTTGTTATTTTCGGCAGCATTTGTGCTGCCACATATGGGGGGTGAATCCCCCCATTTTGCTGTCATTGTTGGCATCAAAATGGGGGGATTCACCCCCTTTTTGGCCGCCGGCCGGAGGGGAGGGGGGACGTGGGGTGGGTTGGTAGGTTGGGTAGGTTTTTCTAGTTTTTTATTATTTTTAAACCTTTTTAGAAAAATTTAAAATGTTTAAGGAGGATATAATCGCCATTTTGTTAAAATTTTTGCCAAACAGTAGAAATAGGGACGATTTGTGTGTATTTTTCAAATGTTTGGGGCTGTGGAGTGTCTTAACAAGGGTTGATGATGAAATCGAGAGTTAACTCAAAGATTGGGGATGATTTGTGAAATTAACCCTTTTACAAATTGAAAAATTAAATATCAAACATACTTAAACAAACAATTGAGTAATTAACTCAATTAGTCAAGTTTAATTAAACGAGACATTTGGTCGATTTTTTGAAATTAAAGCAATTATTTATTTTGATGTCTAAAGGCAACTTGTACCAAATTATATGAGGTGATAAAAAATGGCGACAAATAAAATATAAGGACTAAAATAAACGAAAAATATAAAAACTATTACTACTAAAAAATAATTAAAAAAAGGTTGGGACTATCTTACAATTTACGGAATGACATTTCCATGAATGGCAAGATCTCCAAATCTCATCTCTATATCTATAGTAAATTGCCATCTCCAAAATGGAGATGGCATTTGCAAGTGGATTGGAGGCCAGACACTCCATTTTGGAATCTCCAAAATGTAGTGTCCATTGGAGATGCTCCTAGAGTCTTTCTCTGTCTCTTTCATTTACAAAAAAAAGACGTCCACAGACCATAAACATTAACGTAAGAATGCATATGTTCATTCACCTTGTATAGCTATAAGTTCTAAAGGCTTTCACCAAGAAACATTGTTTGAAGTGTTGAAGAGCATATATATAATCAAAATATAATTAACTTGTCAATGTCATTAGTTGTGTTTTTTCAGTGCTGCTAACAATATATATTCTTGTCATCGAGTAAAATAATCAATGAAGATCATTTTGATTCAATTTTTGAATCTTTACTCTGTGATTCGTTCAATTTTCTCGACAGAAACCAATCAAACACTAATCAATAACAATCAAATTTGCTTCAACGTGAATTTCAATCAACCCTCAAAGCTCATGTTTTATTATCTTATTATTATGCAAAGTAGAAGCGGCCACGTATAAACTTTCAACACAATACTCTACCCACCTACAAACCTTACGTTAAGTTGGTGCACCTATCAAAACCTTCCACGTGCCACATTTTCCAAAGCTTCACGTCTAAGCTTGCCGGCCGCCGAGTGTCAACAAACTTAACCGCCTTTTGTTGAACGTCGTTTTCCTCCTTCAGGCCTCCTATCTGTTGCCCTAGGATATCGCGTAATTAACTGAAGTGCCCTTGTTAATGCTTCGGTCAACCAATTTTTTATTAAGTGTTTACCATGACTTTTACCCAAAACATTAATTTTATTTTTTTATTATTATTAATCTTGTAAATATTCTACTCTATAGACTTTATATGTTCGTTGGTATAACAAAAAATATAACAAACAAAACCTACCATTGAGGCCTTAATTTATTTTTCACTAAATATGAATGATTATCTATCTAAATCAATATATGTGTTAGGGGTGAACACGGCTTGATTTGGGCAGTTTTTGATTTGTTTTTAAACCAAACCATCAGATTCGGTTTGGACAAATTGTAAATCAAATCAAACCATTTAATTTTTCAAACCAAACCAAACCAAACATAATTTTTCGACTCTGTTTGATTTTAAACCACAGTTTATCTATTGACATAACGAAAATGGACTCAAAACATAATAGTTTTATAAATATAAATATTCTATCATACTAATATACTTTTTGAATACTAATACCAATATCAAAGTAATCAAAAGTTAATAAATTTTACTAAAATACAAACATATAACTAATGAAATGTAACATATAAAAAAAAGCTCAAATAATACATAAGCTTGAAATAAAATATTGTCAGAATATATTTATGAAAGTGCTATTTTGTTCAAACATTTAAATGTCAAAATTTTAGAAAAATATGGTCAATTAACTACTATATAATTTCTCCAAAATTTTTTAAAGGTATTAATTAAATTAGTAAAAAATAGCTTATTAAATTACTAAAATGAACCAAATTATTACAAGGAATTCCTTATTAGAGTACCAAACTCAGTTAACGAATTTGACAATTATAAATAAATTAAGTTCTTAGATATTTTTCTCATATTACTTACACATTAACAATTTTTTAATTAAAACATAAAAAACGATTCGGTTCGTTTTAAGCGGTTTTTTAAACATCGAAACCTAAATCAAACCATTTCAAGCAGTTTAAAATTTTCTCAAACCAAACCATTTCACTTTTCAAACCAAACCAATCCAAATCATTTTTGGGGATTAGTTTGGTTTTTTGGTTTGCCGGTTCATTTGTTCAGCCTTAATATGTGTTTAGCCGAATCTTCATATTGAGAGATGGATAATGCCCATCCACACATAGATAGTTATTATATTTAACTAGATTCTCATATGTGCGTTGCAAGGGAAGAATATATATCAAATTGTTTAAAAAATAAATAATATGAAATTTTATAATTTTTTTGTATGATGAAATTCTATACGGTTACGTTACACAATAAAGAATAATTAATTTTTAACATCAACCAAATAATAATGTAATTTTTTTCTTATTATCTTAAGGTAACTATAATTTACAACAAATTTTAACCCGATTGTTATCGTTAACGCAAATAAATATAATTTTTTTACACTAATTTAGATAAATAACATTGTATGAAATAATTGCTAGTTGGACAGTTAGGTGTATTGTGAAAACATGTCTTATTTAAAACCAATAAAGTCAGATATCATGAAGAAAATAGTTGTAATTATTAATATTTATTTATACCGGAAACAATTACGGAAAAATTACAATTATAATTTTCAGTTAACTTAAACTAACGATATATATGTTTAATTTCTATTAATTCAAGATATGTAAGACAATTGTATAATCAAATTTATCTATAATTTAAATAATTAAATAATGATAATTATCTATTAGTTATTAAATTTAACTGTGAATCTTATTTTAAAATGATGAATGGATAAAGCAAAAGTGAATAAAAAATTTGAAAAATTCAGAATATCACACAGTTTACCGTAATATGAAACCAAATATCTAAAAATACCTTACTAACAGATTTTTTGACGGGAAAACTGCAGTAGAGAGGTACTGTAGTTCTTTTCATTTAATTAATAGATAGATTAAATAAGGAACAATCACCGAAACGTAATATGTATTATGAAAAGGGTTAATTACACCTATCGCCCCCAACCTTTTAAGTTTATTGAGATTACGTACTTAACCTTTAATTTTAGTTGTGGGGGCCCTTAACCTTTTAAAAGTGTTACACCTGAGGTTCCTATAACGATTTCCATCAATTTCTACCGTTAAAATCAGGGGTATTATCGTAAAATATCAAAAATTGAATATCTTAATGTTTAAAAGAGAGAGAGAGAGAGAGAGGGAGGGAAGACCCCCCTATGTTTTGGAGGGGGGAGACTCCCCCTTTTTGGCCAAAAATGGTAGCGGGGCGCCCAATGGCTGCCGAAAATGGCAACAAAGTGCTGCCATTTCTGGTAGCAGATAGGAATATCCCCCTTTTTTTATTTAAATATTAAAATATTCAATTTTTGATATTTTACGATAATACCTTTGACTTTAACAGTGAAAATGAATGGAAATAGTTAGAGGGACATCAGGTATAACACTTTTGAAAGGTTAAAGGCCCCACAACTAGAATTAAAGGTTATGGATGTAATCTTAACAAACTTAAAAGGTTGGGGACGTTAGGTGTAATTAACTCTTATGAAAAATACTTAACCCCAATGATGTCTTATCAAAGCATATCCAATGCATGTAGTGTGGTCTTGGGTCTTGGGGAAGAGAGATATAGAGGGAAGTGGATTATTTTAATTGAAAATGAATAGAAAGATGTGTAGAAAAAAGAGAGAGAAAAGTGAAAAGATGAGAGAATTGATAGAGATTCAAAAATAATGATAAAATAGTAGTAGGGAAAGTCGATATGAAAGTGTATTTTTAAATCTTACACGTGATATGAGGAAGGAAAAGTGGGGAAAATTGTGTAAATGAGAGAAAAAATAATTAAAAAAAGAAATTAAATTAAAATAGATAAAATATGAGACTGATTCATTTTTTTTTTTTTTTGTATCTTTCTCACTTCAAAAAGGACCATGACCTTGACCACAAGCACTGGAGATGCTCTCAAATGTTCGATCGGCGAGAAATATTTAAAACCTTTGGCGCCAAATCATTAATGCATATGGTAGGCATTTCAAAAATTTCTATTAATAATTATATATTTATCTAAATTAATTGAGTATGCAATAGTTTACTCAGCATCTTTCTTAAGGATGAATAGCAAGAACTAAGAAGTGTCAACTTAAACTTCAAATTGCATTTTCAGTTTTTTTTAAGTATAATTATAAAATGCATTATAACAGTACAAGTACGTATAAATGTATATCATACTAAAAATGTGTATAAATATATATTCTACTGAAACACATCGCAAATAAATCGATACATCGATAATACAAACCTCCATAATGAGAACTATAAGCTATAATAATATGTAGACCAAGGTCTCAACCTTATTGTCTTAATCAAACGGGGTAAGAGCTCATTGACTTTAAATTACATTTCCAGACTAAACTAGATAAATAGTGCTTCACTATTTAATTTTATTCTCTAACAAATCGAAGTAGAAGGTTAAGTTAACCACCCAGTCATCTAATCTCCAACAAATTGTGTTATTTAACTCTTTGGTTAATTAATATATTTTAATGTCCGTTTGGTATCGTTTATAATAGGATTGTGTTATAGTATATTTCGAAATTTAAATTTTTGTGACATGTGATTTAATTTAATTAGTTAAATTTTATTAAAAAGTGAAAAGTTGTGATTTAATGTCATTGAATACATTTATGTTATAACACGAACTAAATGACCCTTAAATATTTAATAGCGTGTATTCCAATCACTAAACTTGGATCAGCCGAATGCGAATCACTCCATCCTCCCTTGACACTTGTAATTTCAATAGTAATCTTGTGAAAATTCAATACTAAAAAATATCAACTTATTTGACAGGTTCTAACCGCTTCCCTAAAATATTTCAACAGACAAATAGGGTCGTGCCACGTAGCCCAAACCTTTAAACCCGGTCAAGGGATAATCACAAAGATCTGATTATTGGGCAAAAAATAGAAAATGTCACGCTGGTAATATTCCATCCACAAAAGGGTATTTATGGTAAAACGCTTCAGTAGATACAAAAAAGGATGAAAAAATCGGCCCTTTACTCCTAATTTCTATGCTAGTTCATGAAAAAATCGTGTGCCTTTTCTCCTCAATTCCTCCATATATATAAATGCATTTGAGTAGGCGTTGGTCGTGTAAAGTGTGATTTTCTGTACGAAGCTAAAATTAGGGGTAAAATGGAGCAGAAATCGAACGCTTATAAAGAAGGATTCGTCGGTGGCTTACCGGTTCATAGCCAAGTAAGGAAAATCCGGCAGGAAATGGAGAAGATCAATCACCCGGCGCTGCAGCAGCCGTAGACGAGACCGGTGGTTCGCGAGGTCGGGCGGCAGAAGCGCTCCAGATCGCCATTAGGATTAGTACAGCGGCCGATCTCCGTCGGCAACTGACGGAATTACAGTGAGATTTGTCTCTGTTTTGAATGGTATCGAGTGGCTCCTCTTTTTCTCTTCTTTTTTGTACATAGTTTTGCGTAGAATGTGAGGAGTACTTTTTCCATCTCTTTCTTCTTTTTCCAGTTTGATAAATTAGAAATTATGGAGTTGATGCTATAAAGGATTTTAATTTTATCGATAATTTTTAAATACACGTGTTGATGTTACTATAACATGTTTATAGTAGATCTTTTTGAAGAGCTACTAATTCATAAACGGAAAAATTAATTTTTGGAAGCATGTATTTTGGATATATTGTTTGTATGATTGTACAACGATAAAATTTTTAAAAATTTTAAAGAATTGAAAATGTTTGGGAGTCGAAAAAGAGAAGATAGGCGGCATCATGGATGGCAATGAGGTGATGTTGAGGTGGTGGCTATACAACAATCACAAAATGTATTAGTGAAATTCAATCCTCTGGATTTGAGTCACTATCTCTACTTTTACGGTCTTCAAATTGTACTTAAGCAAAAAAAAAGAAAAAAAAAATTGAACAAGGCCTAGATAGAGCAGATTATTATGCTTTGTTATCAAATTTGGTGGAACTAAATTAATTTTTATTTTAATAACTTTAATTTTAATTTACAATAAAATTAGATTTAAATTGCTAAAACGGGCAAACTTTTTGGTTAATTACAATGAAGGGTGTTGGTTAAGAAGAGTCGATCTGTTAATTGAAAAGATTCATGCTTAAGTCATGAATGAGAAGAAAAATACTCCTTTAGTCTATTGAAGTTGGTACTCTAAAAAAATAAAAAAATATTTCACATGTTTAATCTATGTAAACGTCCGTCATCAGTACTTTATTTTACTTTATTTAGTGACATTAACCTTTAACTCATGAAGCATGCTACATTCAAAAAACAGTCAACACAAATATCTTAAACATGTACCTATGGCTTCCTCAAAAAAAAAAAAAAAAAAACATATACTTCGGAAAAAATTTCTGGTACTGGCCAATGAAACATCTACATATACATTTAAAGTCTCTAATTTAACAATAAATAAATTGAATTAGTTTAATATGTGTCAAAAATTTGTTCGCACTAGTTTACTTATTTATTTTTTTTAATTATAAGTAATCAACATAATATGTGTCATCTAATTTTGGCTTTATCCGGACTCGTTAAATTTGGAGTGATGGTAGGTGCTAAAGTGAATTTACTTATTAGCGATATATGTGCACTTCCTTTAACGTAATTTATTTACTTATAAATTATAATTATATAGTTGATTGTAGTGTACTCAAAATGTTGCTCCCATCTGTAACACCGTCACCCAGTTGTTACGAGATTAAGACAGATAAATTTTCATTGTTTAAGTTCATAATTTTTGTTAACAATGTCACATTTAGAATAGCATTTGCTAATTCTGCAGTAAATTATAGTTTATCAATGTGTGATTATACGTAAACAAGTCATTAGATAAATGGACTCGAACAACTGGCATTTATTCAAGCTTTTAATTGCTTCTACCATATAGACAATAACTACCAAGTTAACTTTTCAAAAATGGGAGATAAGGTTCATTTGAGCTTGATTTCTCATTAATTCAATCACCGTTTGAAAAAAAAAAAAAAGTAATGACATTTCTAAGCGTTTGAAGAAAAGAGTATATAAAAATCTATTTTCATCTTGGTCCCAAAAAAAAAAAAAAAGGAAATGTGAGAAATAAAACAAGTCATTTAGAAATAAGGATCGGGCAGTTAAAACATTAGAAACGTGAGAGTACTTAATTAAGTCATTTTTCATTTTTTTTCACATAATTTTCCTCCTCAAAAACACATGGTCTAATTAGTTACTTACTCTTATGGATTTTTTAAATTAAAAAAGTAACACTGACTATAATTGATGACAAGATGAGTATGGATTTTTCTACAGAGCATGCGTGAAGACCAATGGACCACGTGTTTGCCACGTCGGTTTCACATAAACAGTACATGAGTTTGAATTGCACACGTGCTGCCGACGTGCATGGGCTCTGTAACGCAGACGGAAACTATATAAACAGTTTGGCGAGCTCTATAGAATTGAGCAAACGGAAACTAGTTACAAAATGTTTGGCAAATATCCATATTATAATATGGATTATAGTCTGTGACGTGCCATTATTTTATTGGTTGTCTTGCATAAAAAGTCAATAATTGCGGCTTGACTTTTACTTTTTAACTTTTAGAAAAAAATAAAACCAATAAAATGATGTCGTGTGGCAATTATAATTCAGATTATAATCTGGATGAGTTGCCAAACACACTGTAAGTCTAAAAACAAGTTGTCCTCAAAATTTAAGTGTAAAACTGAATAACGCAAATTTCCAACGGTTGCAAGCAAGCAATAACCATACTTCTTGATAGATGGGTAAACACTAAACATCAACTATCAAGAGATCACAAGAAAAAAAACAACAGCACTACAAAAGTTGAGGTGGGAACATGCTTCTATTTATTTCGAGACAAGAAAGAAACGCAAACACAAACACAAGAAAGAGTTAACATCACATGATTAATTCCAAAACCACACACGTACGCATGTTGTTTATTTGACTCAATCGATCTCAGTATTAATTAACTTAACAGTGTTTGGTGCAAAAACATCGGCGGCGGAAGCCTCTGCAGTGGCCGCCGTAGAAGCCCTCTGTCTGGCACACGGCCGCGCAGTTAGCTTTTCTTACACACGGCCCCTTGAAACGGTGGCTCTGCGACTCGCATGTCCTCGCCTCTGCCACCATCATCGGCCCTGTTCGTATAATCACATTATAAGTAATCGATTAACACAACTATGAGCTATTTTTTAGCTTATAATTATTTTTTTTGGACTAGCTTATAAGTAATTAATTAATTTTTTTAAAACGAAGTAATTAATTAATTAAAAAGTGCTTTGGGTAGGATTTGTTCAATTTGGTCGGATTTCTCTTATGCAACGCTCTAATATATCAGGCAAATATACCTTATTCTTTTATTATTGCATTTTTCGTACTATCTGTTCTACTTCTCAAGAAGGAAATAAAGTAATACTAGCTTTTTTTGTGATTCTTTTTATTTTGTAAGCAATTGATCGCGAAATATATTCATTTTAATTCAATACCTATAGCTATTGATGCTTTTTTCTTGTTTCCCAGATCATTATTAAAAGAAAAAGGAAAGAAAACAATTTATTTAAAAGAGTTATAAATGCAAGTGTTACATCATTGAGGGTCTATAATAGGGAGGGAGTTTTAGGCTTTTAACGAAATTTGATTTAAAGAGCGTATCTCTTTTATGAGAACATTCGGGGTATGTGACGACCCTTCTTCCTCTAGTGGTGAGGTAGACACTGCACACACTGACTCTCCAGTCTCCTCATAAAAGAGACACATGATGCCTCTAGATCGAAATTAGAATATTGGCACCTTTTTACACTATTACTGATTTAATTTCCTTCTAAAGATTAAAAAGAGTCATTTTCAAGCATTTCCAGAAAGTTTTGTTAAAAAACTTCCATCCTATATGACATACATAGATGCATGACATGTAGATTTAAAATACACATGGTTTAAGTTTGAAATACACATGCACGCCACATGCGGTGGGAAGTTTTTTAACAAAACTTCCGGGAAATACTTGAAAATATTCTAGATTAAAAATTCACAAGGTTTAGCACAACTACGTCTTGTGAAATGAGTAAGAATAAATAGAGACGGATTATATTATAGAAGTGTAGATATTAGAGGAAGACATAATAAAGATAATAAAATTAAGCCAAGATATCTTATACAGTTGATCTATAGAGGGGAAAACAAAATCTTTTTGATAATTCAACACCCAGCACATGAAATACCAAATGTTTATAGTGTCGATCGAAAGAGCATAAACAATAATTCCAAGGTGAGAATAGTGTTCAAAAACCTCCTGAAGGTTTTATTACTAAACTTTCCATCTCATATGACGTGCATAGATGCATGCAAAATTGATTTGAAATACAAGTAGCTTGCATTGATGCAAGCCACATAAGGTCAGATAAGAGGTTCTGTCCTCCAGAAGGTTTTTGAACATTTTTAGTGAACAAAAAAGAAAAAAAAATATGAAAATAAATTGATATCACTACTCGATTCATCAATACTTTTGTTAAATATGTCAAGAGCCCAAGTAGACGGGATTTACCGGTAGCAATAAAAAGCATGAGGACAAGCATAGCAGCTGCAAACAAGCTCAGAAAACGCCCCATAATTTCTTCAAACGGAGTAGAGTGTTTGTGTGTGTGTGTTTATGCAATGAAGAATCAGATGGTTTGGGCTCTTTATATAAGGATTTCAAAGGATATTCCATTTGCTTTTTACTTATGGAAGGGTCGAAAGAGAAAATATAGATTTAATTAAATAAATAAATAGTAAGTAGTGAAAGAAATGTATCACTGATGAGTCACCAGTGCTCAATACGCACTCGCCTTGTCTCTACCTTTTCCCCTTTTTCTTTTGTGTCATTTGACATTTTTCTAGTAGCAGCATTTGGTTTCTTACTTTCTTTATATATTATTATTTTTAGTTGGTTTCTTTATTGAAAATGTTATTTATAGAGAACATTTATAATTTTTTTTAACAAATAGGACGGTTTTAATGAATTTACCATATTTTGTAAAAATAAAAAATAAAAAATTATAAAGCCTTATATACAAATAGCAAAACTCGTTTATTTATAACCGCATTATATCTTCTGCTAAAAATTTTAATATATGCCGCCTATTGCCACATATCTTTTTACTTGGCTACCTCATTCGCTGGTATTATAGTGATTCGAGTGGGTGATATTAGAAATATCTTGTTCTGTAATATAGTCTTTTTTACGAGCAAATTTCCTAAAACACTGTACAATATAGCATACAAGATTTCAACTTTTCCCCTACATCCAGTTTATATTTCAACCTAAGTGAGCACATGCGATAATTCATCGTTCTCCATTTGCTTATTATATCTCTAGCTAGTGTAGATTAACTGTGTTGTACTCTAATAAGACTTATTATAGTTATATGTGCGTTTGTATAGTTAAAAATGTGTAATTAAGTGAGACAATCAAAACAGATTTAGATAGAGAGAAGAACTATTTGTATACACAAGGTGTACAATTTTTATACACGCACCCCTAAATTTACACGATTTCAAAGAAGATGGGGCAAAAGACACTTAATTAAATACAAGAGAATGTGTACAAAAATTGTACACTTTGTATGTACAAATATCATTTCACTTTAGATACAAGTTTCTATAAACTTAAGCAAGCTTCCTAAAACACTGGTGAGAATTAAACTATCCATTTTCTTTTGAATAACGGGTCTGCATATATATTTGAAAAGAAATTTCAAAAGCTCTGCATATATACATATATATATATATATATATAAGAGTTCATTAAAGAATCGTTATCTTTTTCTTGTTTGTTATTTTATGAAATCATACTTACTACAAAACATACATATGTTCTCTAAATCATGTCGTTAATTATTTGTTTATTTTTTCTTTACTACAGAAGATAACCATTTAAATACAATCATGATAAGATTCGAACCTAATTAATTCTAACTCAAGTTCAAACTTGTCTATTTCAAAATACCAAACTCGATTTTGATCGACTCAAATAAAGTAAGAATCTCTAGCAACTTTTACTCCATAATTTAAACCATGAGACAAAAATAAAGTGAAATAGTGTTCGATATTTCACAGTATTTTGTCGGTCACCTTTTGATGTAGAAGGATTATCTTCAATATTTCACACTATGTTCACATGAATAATTCGACAAAAAAGGGCCACATAAATATTCTTTTGGCCCCATATTTTTTAATTTACTATTATTATTGCCTTAAAAAGGGTTTTTCAGGCTGGCATGGTACTCATCGACATCGTAGTCGATTTCATATATAGTGCTTACCACTTTCTCTCTCTTTATTTAATTATTAGATACGTGTTGGGACTTCATGCTATAAACGTAGATAAGATTATATTATTTTTCCCGCATGTCCTGATTTCTTGAGAGGTAATTATATGTTGACTGCGCATCTTACAATTATCTTAAATATTGGTTAAAATTTTAGTTGAATTTGGGGTATTAACGAGCCAAGTTGACTTGTAAGAATCTTAGGTGCTTGTATAATCTTAGTTGCTTATGGGGTTTCTTTGAAACTCACTCTATATTAATTTCTATAATTTTGTAAATGCTTATTTTTCAAGGTACCTGCAAGCCGATCGTTAACCTCCCTCAATGGATTGCAACACATGTTTGTGGATGAAAGTGATATATGGGGTTATATCATTCCAAGTGTTTTGTAATATCACGGGGACTCATCTTCTCTTGTGCTAAACCCTTAGGTTTCGAGTAAGGTAATTAGTAATTAGTAATATGACTACTTTAATTTTGTTAAACTCCAGCTATGGTATATATCATGTTAAGAGGCCGGTCACTTTTGTCTAAGGCAGCTGGTAGCTATGAGGGTGGCACGTAACCTATCTACTAAAGTATGAATTAATGGTGTTTAATATGTGTGATAGATGGAACTGTTTTTGCTAATTGAAGGAATACCCCCCCCCCAATGGACCTTAACCTAATTAAGAAGATGGTACCTCTTTAGTATCACTTGTAAATTTGTTTAACATTTCTAAAATGACCTTCACATCATACCACAAATATGAGGACAGCCTATAAACGAGCTGATAAATTTTAGATACATGAATATACACTGACACAGCATTATTCAAGAAATTAGTAAGAGCTCTCACGTTTTTAACAATTTGAATAATAAGTTGAAAACATATATCCTATCTAACTTGTCACAGTGGACAAGGGAACTTTCACAAAGAAAGTGTAGGCAATAGATCAGGCTGGTTTTTAACCACCCAAAAAAAAAAAAAAAAGGCAGCAAGCTTATATGCACAGTATATACTTCAATAGGAACAAGAACAAGCTCCATTTACCCAAAAAAAAAAAAAGAACAAGCTTTATTTACAATATATATGGAAAAAGGAGGATCCAATCACTAACAGGCAACGAATCATTCCCAGAGATTCCTTAATATATGACCAAAGGAACATAAGGAAGAATGACATATATAATTTGCTGGTTACTAAAGTCGGGTTTAAGTAATAAGGTTGTAAAAAGCTTAAAATATAGAGTCCAAGTTTTGAGTATAAACACCTTCTAAATAGTGCTTAGAGTATCCAATGGCGGAGCCAGCACAGGAGAGAGGGGGGAGCCGGAACGAAAACTCAAAAAAAGTCATATATAAATATTAATTTTTGAAAACATTAAAAAACTCAAGTGCATTATAAATAGTGTTTAATAACTCAAAACCTAGTACATTAGGCTAAAACGTAAACTGAACGTGATGATTTTTACTTTAATAGATGCATCAATAAGAGAATCAATATCTATTTTGAGTTTATATGAGTGATTTATTTTCCATAAAGACTAATATTAAAAATCAATAACAATCCATTTTGTAAAATTTCCTTTTTGTACCCAAAAACTCATAAGTTGCTTCTACAAAATATATAACCCACATTCTATAGGATTTCCTTGTCTGAAACTTCTGTCTTCCAACTTCCAGTAGAAACAGAGAAATTTTCCTAAAAGTAGATGATTCAAGTTTGAACTAAAGTTGTAAACTTAGTACATGCCCATTTTTGAACACTACTAAACTCAGTTTGTGAAGATAATAGAATATTTCATTATTGATACAGAAGCACAAAATTTTATCGATTCTATTACCTGTTGTACTAATACTATCTGCAGTCTTCAAGGAACTGCAACTTTCTGCAATGGAAGACTGTTCCAAAACTGAAATGGACTAGGAAGGCATGTATCGAATATATTTTTGAATTCAACAACCATGCTCCTACAGTTATTTTTGTCTTGAAAACAAAAAAAAATTCCCCCTCATATTTAAACATAACATAGGGCAAAATCAATTTAGGAATTAGGGCAAGAATTAGAAGAAGAAGATGCCTAGAAGAGGAGAGACCAACCAGCAACCGCTGCCCTTCCCGCCTACCTTTAGTCGTCGCCGGACCATCGTTCACCGCCACCGGAGTTGGAATTTGAGGGAAGATTTGAGTCTTGAGGAGGGTAACTGGGTAAAGAGGGTAACTGGGTAAAGAGGGTGTCGACTTTCTGTTGAGAATAGTGAAATTAGGAAGAAGAATTGAAGAATCGACAATGTTCTGGCTTTTTTTTTTTTTTTGAAGCTTTTGTTTCTTCTTGGGCCGAAATGTCTTGCCCCCGAGCCCGAAGTTTAAAATTTTTTTTTTTTAATTTTTACCATGTAATGGGCCGAAACAGGGGTGGGCCGCGGCCCAGGATGACCCTCCCCTGTCTCCGCCATTGAGAGTATCTCCAATGCTCAAGGGCCATCCAAGTCCATGTAGCAAAAAACTTGACAAGGTCTCCTCCTCCTATGTGGCATAAAATCCATTAAATAGACATCCCACCCCTTTTAATCCTCTCCAATGCCTTTGTGGTGGCTTTACTAAAACCAAAAATAAAAAAAATAAAAGGAAACTGAAAACCATAGGGTAATCAATTTTTCTGCATTTCTTTTTGGCATTGAGAACATAAATTTTAGATGAGCTGGTTGTCTAACATTCAGTCTGAAATCAGACCTTGCTGTGGAGAGAGTTGGTTCCTTGGAGGTGCCATGTCAAATGCCCTTGGTGGGTGACTTTAGCATTGGAGAAGGGTTTTTAAATTAAGTACCATCTTTTCCTATTTGGCAAGAATTTTTTCCATGGCCAACCACCCCATTGGAGATGCTTTTAGCTGAGCTTTTTAGAACATTGAATTAAGAGCGTGTTTGGGTCAACTCATCAAACAATTGTGATAAAAGACATTTACTTCGAGGCAAGCCACTTATTAATGTGCTCTTGGTCTTACTTTTTCTCGGTCACCAATATTAGTTGTAACCTTTGGCAAATTATAGTCATCACAAAATACTTAACACAACTCCTAAATTATTAGTGAAGCAATAATAATAAAACTACACGTGTTAAACAATAAATCTATGACATTTCGAACTTCTCAAAGAAGAGAATACAAATCTACACTGATAATTCATAAACAAGAATTCGTTATTTTGGCATCGAATAATTGAATCAATTATAACTAGTGTTGATCTAGAAATTTTGTATATGAGGGTTCCTAATTGGATCACGTGTTCATAGTAAGACATGTAAACATCAAACCTCGACCATCAAAAGATCACAAGAACATCAAACGTGGACCATGAAAAGATCACAAGAACAACCCCACAAATACAAAAGGTAGATAGGCGGGGACATACTTTTATTTCAAGACACAAGACACAAACACTACATTAGAAAGAGTTAAAACACTTAATACCATACACAATTAACCCTGGAAGCACACCACATACGTACGTTATTTATTTAACTTGATTGATCACATTTACGGCTGATATTATCAACTAAGTTAGTGAAGTCTCTAGTGCCAACACACTGTCAGGGGATCTTACTATAAAGTATTGGGGTTCCACCTTAAAAGGTTAATCCATTAAGGGTAGTAGTACAAGTACTTTATATATTAGTTATTTATTTTATATCGATTCGGTGTGGGAATTATCTCTTGACATGCCTCCTCAAGATGATGGCTCGTTTGAGCAGACCAATCTTAAATCCGTTCACACGTTTGAGTTTTAACTGAATCGAATTTCTCGTTAGAGTTTAGCGGGCTCTGATACTACGTAAAGCCTAGGGTTAACCCATTAAAGGGAGTAGCTCAAAATATATTGATTATTTATTTTATATTGATTTGTGGGAATTATCTATTGACACTTGTAGCTGCCGCCTTGGGCTTTGGCCCTCCTCTTGCACAAGTAGTCACACAAATGACCATTGTCGCATACTTCGTTCGGCTTCCTTACAAAGTCGCATGTCTCCGCCTCCGCCACCATCATCAGCCCCGTCTCTGTAATCACATAATTATTAATTAACACGAATTTCATGCATGCATGTCTCTTGAATTTTATAAGTAACTTATATTAACTAATTAAATGTGCTTCCTTCACATGTAGAATAATTTTATCCATGTTATTATTAACATGGCTTCCTCGTACTTCATGTACTCACGATCTATAATCATTAAACTGTCATCACTACTCGATCGACCAATTCTTTCATTGTATGCTCAAGAGTTCAATTAGACGGGATATACCGGTAGCCATGAAAACAGGAGCGTAGGCAAGGGGTGCCCTTGCCCCTACACAACCCATTTTGAGAAAAATGTATTTTTTGACCATATAAATAATTGCAAAAAAAATTTAATATACAAATTAATATTAATCTATATTTTCGGCACACTCCGATATCGATAGCTGGCTCCACCCAGTGTGAAAAGCATGAGGACGAGCATAGTGGCTGCAAACTAGCTGAGAAAACGCCCTGTTCTCTTCAAACGGAGTGTGTTTGTGTGTTTGTTTTTTGTGTATTGCAAAAAGGCCTCTGATGGTTTGGCCTCTATAATAATCTAATTAAGGATCACGAAGGATATTCCATTTGCTTCTACTTTCTTGTGGAATGGTTGGGAGAGAAAAAATAATTTAAAAAAAAAATGGAAAGAAAGAAAGAAAAAATAGTGCAACACAATGGCCTTGCCTTCGGCACATATTGCACAGTACACGGTGATTGATAACAACACCTTACACCTTTTTACTAATTTATGTGCAACTCCATTCGTTTGACTTAATTCGAACAAATTGGATACTGGAGTTGTGTGTCGTTCAAGCAACTTCCAACAATCTTAAATAATCATGCTAAACTCAAATACATCCTCACTGTTAATTAGAATGATTGCGTCATCAACAACAAACCAGCGGCGTAGCAAACTGCCATTACAGAGTTGGGTCTTGAAGTGCAATGTAGGAAGGATGGGAGAAATTGGAGAGAATGAATGTATTTCATTGATGTAGTTCGTGAATATATAATATAGGATTTACAAGAGTTAAATGAGGAAAAGCTCTATACAATTCTAGACAAATCAATTGAGATAAATTCTAGGCCACTAATACTATATTTACAATGATATGAAAAGATATTTGTATCTCTATCAAGCCCCTGCAAGATGGATGGTCGAGAGGTAAGTCCAGTCTTGGAGATTAGCTTGCAAAATTGTTGACTAGATAGGGACTTAGTGAGTACATCAGCCACTGGTCTATAGATCTGAGACATGAGCAACCCGAAGTTTACCATTTTCGTACCTGCTCGCGAATGAAATGATAATCCAATGCAACATGTTTCATATGCCAGTGAAAAACAGGATTGAAGCATAAATTAGTGGCACCGATGTTGTCAATATAGATGACTGGACAATGTGGTAGAGAAACATGTAGCTCCAAGAGAAGAGAAGTAATCCATGTAAGCTCAGCAGCAGTAGTAGCAATAGAGCGATATTCAGCTTCACTAGAAGATCGGACCACTGTACGTTGCTTTTTGGAGTTCCAAGAAATAAGTGAGTGACTAAGATAAATAAGATAAGCTCCAGTGGATTTATAATCATCTTTGTTGCCGGCCCAGTCGACATCAGGAAAAGCATAGAGATTGATAGAAGAATGCCGATGAAGAAAAAGACCTTTATCAAGTGTACCACAAAGATAACATAGAAGGCACTTCACAGTAGTCCAATGATCTGTGGTTGGGTGATGCATAAATTGAGATAGTTTGTTGACTGAGTATGCAACATCAGGACGAGTGAGAGATAGATACTACAAGCTACCCACAAGAGCACGATATTCAGTTGGATCAGACAATGATGTACTCGAGTGAAGTGTAAGTGAGGGAGAGAGAAGCAACCATGGGAGTTGAAACACACTTGGCATCCAACATACCAGTCCGGGTTAAGAGGTCAATAATATAGAGTCTTTGACCTAGAAAAATTCCAGATGAATGATGATGAACTTCAACACCAAGTAAGTAAGTCAAAAGTCCAAGATCTTTAAGAGAGAACCGGTTGGACGAGAGATGGATAAACTATTGAACACTAGTTGCATGGTTGCCGGTAATAATATCATCTACGTAAACAAGAAGATAAAAAAGAACACCTTGGTGATGGAAGATGAACAGAGATGTATCCGCCTGTGAATTATAGAATCCAGACCATAGCAAAAAATGTTTTAATTCATGATACTAGGCCCGAGGTGCTTGCTTGAGACCATAGTTTGCCTTTCGAAGTTTGCACACAAAATAAGGTCATTCCTTATCAACAAAACCTAGTGATTGAGACATAAATCCATCATCAGATAAGGTACCTTGAAGAAATACATTATTTATATCAAGTTGCCGAAGTGTCCACCCGTGAGTCACGGCAAGTGTTAATATTAATCGAATGGTTGTAGGTTTAACAACTTGACTGAAAGTGTTAGAGTAGTTAACACCAGGTCACTGATGAAATCCCTTAGCCACTAGCTGAGCCTTAAACTTGTCAATAGAGCCATCAGGAAGATATTTAGTCCGAAAAATCCATTTGCAACCAACGACATTTTGACTAGTGGTGGGTGGAACTAATTCCCAAGTTCTATTCCGAACTAAAGCATCATATTCAATGGACATAGCATTATGCCAATTAGGAGCTTTGAGATCTTGAGATAATGCAGTTGGGTCTGGCTTGGTAGAATGAGCTTGGGTAAAGTGGTTGAGTCACTGGACAGGTTTAAATTTGTTGTGTTGAGAGCGAGTAAGAGGGCTACGTAAAGGACTATTTGGTTGAGCGACGGGTGTTGATTATGTGGAAGTGTAGTCATTTAAGGTGGTAGTGGCAGGGGTTGGGATCTCAGAGGGACTGGCGGAGGTGAGAGAGGGTGATGTTGGTTCGGCTGTCAAGTTGGAAGTGGACGAGGGATGGAATCTTCACAGTCAATAATCGGTGGTACAACGATGGTTAGAAAAGAGAATGTATGAACAACGGGAAGAGTGACATAACACCAACTATCCACCGTATCTGGGGTCGGCCTCAATTGGGATATATGAAAGGATTGGAAAGGATATACAGTTTCAATAAACTGTACATGACGGGATGTATAGAGTTTAGATGAGTAAGGCTCAAGACAGAGATATGCATTTTGTGTGATTGAATAGCCAACAAATACACACGGTACAGACCTAAGAGTGAGTTCATGTGGTAAATATGGTCTAAGCCCTAGGTAACATAAGCATTCGAAACTTTGAAGTTTGGAGTAATTGGGTGGTACTCCAAATAATTTGTGGTAAAGGGATATATTTTTCAAGGTGGGAGTTGGGAGGCAATTTATAAGGTAAGTGGCAGTGTTGAATGCCATGGACCAGTATTGGAGTAGCATAGAGGCATGAGTGAGTAAAGATAGTCCAGTTTCTATTATATGGCGATGACAACATTCTGAATAACCATTGTGTTTTGGAGTGTGGGGAGGAAAAGTGAAATGGGTAATGGAGTGTAAGGCTTGATGTTCTCCTTTATTGTCTGAACACAAGATGATGATGTTTTGTTTAAAAAATGTTTCCACTAGGGCTTTAAAGAGATCAAAAACATCATACACTTGAGATTTACTTTGTAAAGTGTAAAACCATGTATATTTCATGAAGTGGTCCACAAAAATGACGTAATATTTGTACCCATCAAAGGATTGTATTGGAGATGTCCACACATCAGAAAAAAATAACTTCTAGTGGTACTTGTGTGGTGACAGTGGATATGGAAAAGGACAATTTGTGACTTTTATTGATATGGCAGGAATTACAACTGAAATCTGTTGAGGGAGAACCATCACATTCTAATTTGAAAGCTGCTACAAGACTCTTAAGAATGAGAATTGATGGATGTCTTAACTTATGATGCCATCCAACAGATAAAGTTCTGACAGTAGAGAATGCAACTAATGGAGAAGAGGAATTGGATAGTTTTGTTGGCTGTTCACACACGACCTCCTTATTCCAGCCTTGCAAAAGGATTGCCCCTGTACGTAGATCATTCACATAAAAGGAGTTAGGTAAGAATTCAACAGAAGTTTGATTAGTGACAAAACTGTGAAATAGAGATTAAGTTTTTTTCTTAGAGAGAACATAAAGGACATTGCGTAATGAAAAAGTTTTAGATAGAGTGATAAGAGATGTAGAACCAGTGTGAGTAATCGATAGGCTCGATCCATCACCAATCACAATATCATCAGGCCCATTGTAAGGAGTATGTGAAGCTAGGTTGTTCAAGTCCACTGTAATATGATGAGATGTGCCAATGTCAAGAAACCAATTTGGTGGTGTGGTGCATGATTTGTAGCAAAGTATACACTAGGCTACCATAGATTCATGGCTGGTCGCGTATTACCAGATCTGCTTAGGGTTGAATTTGTGAATTTTGTTGTTTAAACAGCAAGCATTGAAACACCACATGCCCTTTTTCTTTACACCATTGACATCGGCCAAGAAAGGGACAAGGAAGAGGCCGAGCATTGTGATTATTAACTGGTCGTAGGCTAAGATGCTGGTAGTTCTGGTTGAAGGAGTTGGACCTAGAATGCCTGTTGTATTGATTTTGGTTTGGCCCGTGTGTTGGTTGCATTAGTTGAAGCTTCCGATCTAAAATGGAAGTTTTTATTGAAGTATGAATTCCCGATTAATCAGTTTTTCATGTAGTTCAACGAATGAGATGGGTGTATCTTTCCATTAACAGCATCAATGACTGATTGGTAGGATTCATCAAGACCATCTAACACAATTTCTATAACATCCTTCTGATCAAGTGGTTTACCAAGGACGGCTAGGGCATTGGATTTGGTCTTGACTGCTTGCATATATTCTGTAACAGTTTGTGTGCCTTTGGTAGTTCTTTTAAGTTGGTCCTTAAGTTGCTTGACATGGCCTTTAGAGGGACTACCAAAAGTATAGTAGAGAGTCTCCCAGGCTTCTTGTGTGGATTTTGCACCCGTAAACAAACGAACTAAAGATGGTGAAAGCGTGCTAACAAGTGTAGCAAACAATAGCCGATCTTGTCTCAACCAGATAGTATACGCAGGGTTTGGTTTTTCCTCATTATTTTCTGTAATAGTATTGGAGGGTGAAGGTTGGGTACCATCTATAAATGACTTCAAATCATAACCAATAAGAGTTGCTTTCATTTGAAGTTTCCATGAGAGATAATTGGTAGACGTTAGTTTAATAGAAATGTGGATGGTAATCATAGTTAGTGGTTTTGAGGTTCTTGAGGGTTTGGAATTTGAATGGTATTTGTTTCGTTGGCCATGGTTGTCAAAAGAGAAGGAAGGAGCAAAGAAAGAATTGGATCAATGCTCTGATACCATGTAGGAAGGATGGAAGAAATTGGAGAGAATGAATGTATTTCATTGATGTAGTAAGTGAATATATAATACATGATTTACAATAGCTAAATGAGGAAAAGTTCTATACAATTCTAGGCGAATCAATTGAGATCAATTCTAGGACGCTAATACTATATTTACAATGATATGAAAAGATATTTATTTTGAATCTCTATCATGCACGACCAAACTATTTATATAATATTTCTTCTTCTTTTAAAAAAAAAATTATTACAAGTAAACAAGATTTTAGGCCAGGGAGGCTAGGCCTAGTAAGCCCCTCGGCTATACCCGTGTCGACAACTACCTTCGTATCCATCTCAAAGATTATGTTCTGAGAAGTCAAATTGAGCAGCCAAATCAAAGCTCATATCTATTTAGAATTACTCTAAAATTAGTTGATATGAAGAATCGCAAAGAAAAAGTTAGTAGTGAAAAATGCTTATATGTGAAAAAGACTTGTTTGTCTATGAGTGATGCATTGACGAAATTGATAATTGTACTTTTTGTGTACATAAAAATTTTATAAAATTTAGTTTTCAAAAAAAAAAAAAAAGAAAGAAAGGGAGAAGTTTTACAAAATTCATGTGTTGTGACTTTGATCAAGAGCTTTTTTTCGTTTACACACGATGTCTTTATAAAGGAGATTTATATTAAATTTGGCACGTCTCATATGATTATCGTTAATTTAAAAACAACAAGATGTATGAAAAATTAAAATCTTAAATACGAGTAAGGTCTCATTTGCTAATTTTCCTGCCCATTTTATTGGTATTTTTAGTAATTTTGTATTATTTCCTTGTTTCTATGCTGTTTTTGATAATCTTCCGTTCGATCTCTCTTCACATTTGTTCTCTTCTCCAGAATTTCTTTTTTTGCCAACCTAATTGTCTTATTATTGAGCTTAATTTATGGAATATCTCTAGCAAATCAATTTTTTAATTCTATTATTACCTTATCCAGATCAATTAATATCTTATTTAATTATTTTTTGAAAGTTCCCTAAGATCTGCTATTTTCTTTGGTAACTTAGGGTAATCTTATTCTTAACCACAATCCAAATTGGATTAATTAATAGCTCTAGCAGTTTTATTTATTGAGAGTTTTTTTTTTTGTATTATGTTTAATTACAAGTGTTGATTTTTCCCAAATTGCGTTATATATATACACTGTTATTGACTTTTGTTGACTTAGAATATGGAGAATGAATGCGTTAACAATAAATAACACGCTCGATTACATAAAATCATACAAAGAATGATTCCATCGTGCTGATAGGTTCATCTAATGTTGAAAAGAAAATAGGATAGTAAACAAATATATGCACATAAAATAGCTGAACAGAGGTTTCTTTATTATCAATTTTGCAAGTGTATATACAATTGATTCTAGGTTTTCAGTTTGTAGTTGATTGAACGATTTTGTGAGACGTGACTAAAATTTACATATGAAACAAACTGCAACGTCTCCATTCTTATTGACTTAGGAAAGTTGCGACATCTTGAGGAGATACTACATGAAAATCCTAGAGACGTTTCAGGCGGAACGACGCTCTTCCGATCTAAAGTTTTTGTTATGCTTTTGTTTACACACCATTTGGTATTCAGTAAGGCTAGCTTATGGTTCAAAAAATTATTTGGATTAAATTTCCTTAAATTTTGTGTAACATACTGGGTACCACAGCAAATTAGATAGTGATTTAAGATATGTGAATTTCATACGTCGAAATTATTAATTGACGTACGTGAATTTCACGAAAATGCTTCTCAAATAAATTCATCTTGAGATTTATTTTAAATTCTCTCATACTTCGAGTAATTTGATATTTTTAATTGAGTGTACCCACGACAAATTAGATAGTGATTCAAGAAAGAAATGTGAATTTCATACGTCGAAATTAGTAATTAACATATGTGAATTGATTCTCATATAAATTCATCTTGAAGTTTATTGTAAATCCTCTCATAATTCAACTATTATTTTTTGATATTTTTAATTGAGTATACTACTATTTGATACTCAGGACTTTGAGTTCGATGAACATTTTTTTTCTAGAAACAAGTTTGTACATTTCATTATTTTCTTTGATTACTTACAAATACATCAAATCTATTTATTAATTATTTCTTTGGGAATTTTTCAAGTGTTATAATAATCTATATATATATATATTATATAGAGGAACAGCCATTGGAAGTTTGGTCGGGAAAATTTTTTCTTTCCTATTCTATATATTTTGATTTTTTTCTTTTCCTTCTTAACTCCGAAAGTGGCCATGCGCATTGAAAAACGATGAAGTATTTAGTCCATCATTCGGGGTTAATGCTGTTTTCTTAGGATGCCGAGAGCGTGCCATCCAGTTTGGCTTCCAAGAGTCCCAGCCGATTTAAATCTTTGAATTGTTATCATTACTATATAAGAGCATCTCCAATGCATAGTTATAGTCATGGAATAAATTGGCAATTGTAAAAACTTATTTGGCATATTAAATGCTTGACATTGTCATGAGATGGCATTCTCCATGACAATGTCAAGCATTAATTTATCCAATCAAAAAATTTCTCTTACTCAATTTTTTCAAAATACCTAATCATAACTTGTCAAATATATAATGTTGACACTATTGCATTAGAGGATTTTTTGAATGCAATGTCAATATTTTTGACACATATATACCTAAAACATTTCACCTTAACTTTGCATTGTAGATGCTCTAAAATGTGGAATCTATGTAAAACATTCGGATTTCACCTTTGTCCTTACTCTTTTCTTTAATTCATATACTATCCATTACCTTTATTTCACCACATTTATTCACTACATTACTATATAAATAGTTTATTTTATTTTGTCCCTAATCTTTATCATACATTTTCGTATAGCATCATTAAAGTCATCTGATCCAATCAAATTATATCGCGTAATACTAATGCAATGTGAATTAAACTAGAGATCCATCTAATACTTTATTTCAAAATTCTAAGTAGAAGACGAACTCAGTGGCTATTCTTTTCTTCCATTAGATGATAAGTTTTTCCCACAATTCATTATGAATAACAAATGTGCAAGAATCCACGTATATAAAATTTTTTAGCATGAATAATCGTGTAACGTTTAGTTAATGCATATTGCAAGAATCTTATTTTGCATATACGCATGTATGTTATTACGTATGCGTGTATATGTATCAAACATCTAAGTTACAAGCATCCCACACTTGTAGCCTAGACGTGTGTCATATGTTATACACATGTATAATAACATGCATGCGTGGGTAAAATAAAATTCTTGCGTATACTGTGACCATTTTTTCTTCTTTAATTTCATATTAGAACTATATTGTATATGCGTATGCCTTTTCGACTTTAGATCAATAATAAATAAGATTTTATATATTACACTTTCAATTCAAGTTAATTTTGTAGGTTGGAAATTTAGTGAAATGGAAACATATATATATATATTTGTATTTGAATCTTGATTTATGTTTTAATATGTAAAATTTATGAACAAAATTAGTACGATATTGATTTAGTTTTGTATTTTAGTTTTAATATTGATTTATGTTGCAATATGTATAATATACATGAATGTTATAAAATTAATCATTACAATTTTAACAAAAAATACTAATCATTACATGAATATTCGATTTCATTTAATTCCATCATTAAGACAAATGAATGACATAAAATAATTATTATATTTAATTTAATTTAATAATATTAAAAGTTTATAACTTACATACAGTTATACTACAATTAATTATTTTAATGTGATGTAATTGTCCACCATATCAACGTTCATATTTCATCTCTTCATACATACTTCACCCACTATAAATTGATGATTGAGATCTAAATAAATTCAAGAATATTTGTCACGCCCCCGTTATTTTCCCTATCTTGTTAAGGTGTTTTTTGTTACGATGACGGAAGCTCTTTATTAATGAACCTAGCTAAAATACTAGCAAGGGATGAGACTTGCAATTTTAATAAATGCTTAAATTTCGTGAAACTCGTTTTGATACTTCTTTTAGCATTATACTAAAAGAGTGACTTACTAAATTCTCTTGTTTGGTGAGAACTATTTAAATCAACTTTGATTGTATGATTCATGAATGGTTTTGGTTGTTTAAAGTATATACCAAAAGTAGACTTGTCAAGGGTGAGCATGAAAGTGAATATACACAATCCATTGCATAAAAATCATTTTATTGATTACTAGCCGTAAAAAGGATTGTGGAGCCTCTACAAGTAAAATGAGTCCTCCAATCTAAGCAAAAGTTTCTCTTACATCATTACATTGCGTGCTATATCTTTACCTTAATTTCACATAGATCCTTATATTTATTCTACCATCTTTACTTACTTACTAGACTATTATATTAGGTAAGAAACATTAGTTTATCTTTCCAAATTTTATCATAATGTAGGTGGGTGAGGATGTAGGCACAATATATGTTATATTCATATAAAGTTCCTAAGTACATTCGAAACTCCGGTGCCTCTTCATAGTATGCCCAAATGTCCATCTCTATTACATGTATAATTTTGCTTAAGTCCCGGGAAAGCCTCCAATCCTCGGCTTGTTTTTCATAGGTTCTATAGTTGATCATCTATAAAAGAGATAAAATACACTAAATGAATACAAAGTACCCCGTGAGAAACACAATGATTAGGTTGCCATAAGGCCAAAAAGAAGTCATTCGCTTTAAAATTTCATGAAACATAAATATGTATAAACTTCTTTTGAATGCAATATAAGGCCCAAACACTAGAATTACCTATTACCTGTAGCGCGTATTAATGCTTTTCAAATGTTGGCCATAGCAATATAATGATAGGTGGATCCACAATTAACCCCGGTTGACCCTTACCGAAATTTCAATCAAATAACATTATCAATTCAAATCAAACATCACACTAGTCTTCCCTATCCCGGGATCATTGGATAGTTCATAGTATGGGAACAATTCAAGATAATTTCATACAAAATGGGTAAGGCAATACTAGTGTTACATATACAAAAAAACAATCCATTTATTATCATGATATGACACAAAACAATTGCTCATCCTTTTTAAAACACAAGCATGCCAATGAATCCCAACGATTGGTTACTCACATTGCCTTTACTTCTTTAAAGATTGCTAGATATTTGAGGATGTAAAGTACCTTCAAATCCTTGTATATTCCTCAAGTAAAGTAGTTCTCCAAGTAGGGATTTTAGATGTACATGAAGAAAGCTTTGTTTAGAAGACAAAGGATGTGTTTTATAAGTCTTTTTGAGGGTGTTCTAAGCCTACCTTAATTTATGGACGAATTTCCTAATTATTTTCTAAAACTCTTTGGATTCCACTAATGAAAGAGCCTCCAATTGTCCCTAGATCATTTATACATAGACAATGGAAATAAGTCCAATTGGAAGCCCATGAGAATTCTTGCCAATAAGAATGCCAAGTGTTCTTTCATTTTTATTCATGTGAGCATTTCTAATGGTCCAAGTGTTCTCTAGATTTTTTTACTTATCACTTAATGGACCTTTCAACTTAAGGTTCTCTACATTTTTAATTTAAGCATTCTTTAGCCTCAAACTTGTTACCCGATTAGGTTTTTTCCTTTTTTTACAATACTGCTAACCGATGAATATAATCGATATCAATCCAAGCCATTGTTCTTATTCTTGCCAAAGCAAACTATAATGTACTCAAATTCGTATAACTAATTATCCGATTACAAAATTTACTCACCAATTTCTTATATTTGAATATTATTCGAGAATTTAGTCAAAATGGCACTTTCAAAATTTCATGAAATGTTACAATATTGAAACATAAATCCTACTTATGCTTTTCTTTTAATTAATTCAATCTTAGTTTTAACCCGTTCTCCAGCAAAACGACTTTGTCTGCATCAACTAAAAAAGAAGAGTATTGTATGCTAATAAAGGAATTGAGAGCATTTGATCAAGAACAGAGCATCAAATTAACTTTCCATCCCTTGTAAAAATTCTATTAAAAACATCACGAGATCGGAAGAGTCTCGTCCAAATTCAAAAATTAATTTAAATGGATAAAGATTTAACACTTTTATTTTAATACTTTACTAGATTATCACTCGTCCGTTGCACAGGAAGATACCAAATCAAATTATATCTAGCATTCGTACGAAATGTTAAGTAAGATATGATTAATCATATTGAACTATAATGTTTTGATTATCTTACTGTTAATTAGATAGTTACTATGTGCTTACTCGATATGGAATGTTATTAAGTGACTTTAATATGAGCTGTAAAAAGACTCGATAAACTCGATACTCATGAGTACCCGATCCTGTTAAGATAGGGAGTAGCCGACTAAATAGGTAATTCGGTTGGGGATGAGATTAAAAAAATCGACCTGACTTAACAATGTACCGAGGAAGGGTATGATAATTTTTACTCGTACCCGACCCATTTACCTTTTTTGGGACAAAAATAAAAATATTTACTAAAAACTCTAATGATTTGAAAAGTTAAAAGATGATAAAACTTATCAAGAAAGCTTAGTAATTTCAATTGTAATTTTAATGTTAAGAATACTATTTATAAACAAAAATGAAAATGAAATATATAAATATATTTAAATTGGCCAATAAATGGGTAATATGAATTACATGTACTAACCCTTTCCCGACCCATCCCGATTTAAGTAGGGATAAGGAAAAAAATTGATATGTACATTAAAGGGCGTAGTATACCCGATCCCAGCCCGACCCTTTGTTATTCTTATATATCATGAAATTAAACATTTTATTTTTCTCCGTGACTATACTATAAATTTTGTAAACTATGAAACATTAATTAAATTATATTTGTCATATGAAAAAGAAGTATCGTAATAATTAACGACTCGATTTAAAAGCAAATAAACAATAATTAAAAATTAATGCATTAACTAAAGATTAAATAGTTTAATACAAATTATGAAATATTTCTTAGATAAAATATGTGCATATTAAAAAGATTTTAAATTAAAAAATCAAAACACATTGAATATAAATTAATCTAACAAAATATTTAAGAAGATAAGATGCATCCAACAAAATATTTAATCAAAATATTTGAAGATAAGAATAGATAAGTATCCTAACTAATTGAAAAAATAGAGAAATATTAATTTATAATGTATCGCAGAATCTACCTAACATGTAAAAAATATCTAAAATGTTCTTACTTGAGACAGTTTTGGCGGGAAAACTACGGTACAAAAGTACCGCAGACTAATATGCTTTTATATATATATATATATTTAGTTTATATTTGAATCACTATATTATTATCTTAGCAATTCTTTTATATAATAACTCATTTCTTTTTATGTTTTCGTAAGCTAACAAAATTCAAGCCATATTATTTGGTGATACAATCCAAATGATTAGTGATGCAATGCTATTCGTAAAGGGAATACATATAAAATTCAAAATGGAAACATTAGACAAATATATGTTTTACTTTTACGCGGAGTTTCAATGCAACAAAAGTGTCGGTCAAATGAGACGATAAAAGTCAAAAAAGTATAACATTGACAATAACTATTATGTATAGAGAAGTGTTTTGTAATAAAATATTCTAATGAAAATTACCTATTTAAAATATATTTATTGGAACATGCAACGTGCAAGGCACGTTCCAACAACCAGTCTCTTTAAATGCGGGTTAATACTTTCTTTGAATTCCAAGAGTCCCAACCGGTTTCGCTTCCACGACAATAATAACGATTATATCTTGAATTGTGATTTGGGTCATTTAACAGCCGGTTGCTCATATTATCTATATATACATCATTTTTCAGTCATTGATGTTTATTATCATTCCATTCTTTTCAAAATGCTCTCTTCATTGTGCATTTTTTCAGCCCTTTCAGACTCTTCGTATTTAAACCCGAAAAATATGGCACCGGCTTGGACTTTGGTTAGGGACATTATTCATTTGAAGAGGCTTCTCATGTGCATGGTCCGTATCATTCGGCTATATGTGTGTATCATTTGACTACATTAACAATTACTTTGTTGCGTAAATCAGACAGTTCCTACTAAATTTTGTGATTGAATAAATTTTTAAGAGTGCATAGAATTGATAAATAAATTATTTTTTTTAAAAAAATTATTTTCATTGCATCTCATACAACGCACATATAAAATAATTTATTAAATTACTATATAACTGTTATTGATATCTGTTATTTCTTTTAAACTTCTCGTGCAACGCACAGATGAGAATTCTAGTGTTAACATTAAAAGCACTCAGAGCATCTCTAGTGCAATCATTCTAGACGTTGTCTACTACAAGAAAGAAAGACACAAATTTGGGTAAGTCCAACATGTTTCCTTATTTTATTTCACTTTTCAATTTTTTTTAAAATAATTTTTCTCTATTTTCCCTAACTTTTTCTTCAGATTCTCTTCTTCGTGTCCATGCAATGTAATTTCTATATTCTCACATCCCTCCACGAGACCTACCACTATTTGTTATTATTTTTTAATTTCTGCTTATCTCTTTCTTTTTCTTTTTTCACTTTTCCCTCTATTTTTCCCTACACTTATTTTCATTAATTTTCAAATAAAATAAAATAATCTCCCCCCCCCACAACAAACATCCCATTGGAGATGCTCTCATATAGATAGGAGTGCTCATAAAGTGATGTGACTATATGTATGTATACTATGTGAATATACTAAGGACGGACCACAGGATTTTGTATAGGACCGAGCTAGATCTAGAAGGAAAAAGTGTGGGGGTTGGAAGGCCTGGGGGTTCGGGTGCAGCGCCCTCAAAATTTTTTTTTATCTTACCGTATAGTGTTAGAAATAAAATTACAATACAAATGTTAGAAACATAAAAATTTAAAATAAATTTGACATTATTTCCTTTATAAATTAGCTTAAACCGAGCATAAAATATAACAATATTCTCCAACCACACAAATCACAAGCATTTAGTCTCTAGTCTCCACAAGGTACTTCGCAAAATAGATAACATGATTATTTCTTGCCTCTGCCCTATGGTTCTATTTTACAGCTTAGCACGTTCTCCTTCTGTTCATATCTTGGCCAAAGCTCCACACAATACTAAAAACTTCCTCCATTTTTCTTTCAAATTTTGAAAACCAGCCCCTAATTCACATTTACTCTATGTTCATCTTTACTTTATTTCATTATTTGAGACTTACAATTTGCAAAGAGAAGAGGAGAATATTGCATAAAAAGTCGGATTACAAGAAAGAGAAGAAGAAAAACAAAATAAAAGAAAGAACAAAATGAAGATTTGTTACCTAAAGCATCAACCCCAGTAGAACTTCAAAAACCAAATCGATTTTGAATGAGGATTTGGGAATTAGGTTCGTCACTTTGTCTTTTTGATCCTTCAAATCATTTGGAAAAACATCAGGTGAGTATCTGATGATCGTAATTTGGATTGGGTTATGGAAGCCTAGTATTCAATGTTGGGCTGGAAGCTATTGGGCTTGTTTTTTATTTATAGACCTAGCTGAAAAATCAAACAAGAAAAACAAATGGCTGTTGAGCTTAATGTTATTCCATTTGGGCTGGACCGAGCTCAGCTAACTAATAAATCCATCCCTAGAGTACACATATTCACGTAATGTGCATATACATATAGTTACATTATCTATATGAGTACCATAATGACACGAGTGTTAAAAAATTTATTATTTATGTTAAAATCATTCTTTTTTTCCTCCCTGATTCTCTCTATTTGGGCAGTGCTCACTGCTCACCCTTTCGATTTTTATCATAAAATGATGAAATGCAAAAGGGAAACTTTGAACAATAGATTGAAAGGACTCTAAAAAGATCAAATTTTTGAGATCTCATTCTTTCTCCACCTCCCTGCCTTGTCTCTATAATAAAACTCTAGACCTTTTAATTATATATTACAAATATAAATATATACGCTAAATGAGAATCGTTAATTAATATTTTGTTTTAAGGAATATTTTATTTTATTTGTTTATTTACTAAAGAAGATGACCATTTAGATTTAGTGATAACTACTCACATATAGTTGTCTCATGATGTAATGTGTGTTATGATACAAGTTACATGACTAGTTAGTGTTTTAACAAAATTTCTTGAAAGTTCTTAAAACATTACCGTTACTAAAAATTCAAAGTACCTAATAGTTATGTAGTCCCACATAAAGTAAGATCTCTAGCAACTTGTGTGCTCCAAAATTTAACATGACACAAAAATATGGAATAATGTGTTTGATAATGATAGTTGATACTATTTTGTCGGTCACCTTTTGATCTAATGAAAAGGATTATTTTCAATAATCTATGAGTACGTTCTTTTGGCCCATTTTCAATTTATTGCCCTCAAAAAAGGGGTTTTCGCCCTGGCAAAGTACTCATTGACTCACCGTAATCGATTCACATATAGTGCTTACCACTTTATCTTGATTTGTGTACGTATTCATACTTCAGGCTAGAAATGCAGTTTTTCTATGGAATCCACGTGTATATTAACAAGAACCATAAAGTAGATTCTTACTTTTTTACAACTGTAGTCTTTATAGTGATTTTCATAGCGCGATTTATATAAAAATTATTCTACAAATGTAGATAAGATTACACTATTTTACTATGTCATGATTCTCAAGAGAGAATTATGTTTCATTGTGCAAATATTGGTGAAAATTTTCAAGCAGGTTCTTACCGCGCCCTCCTTTAGGCCACTTTTTAGATAAACTAATAAAAAAAAAATAATTGTCTCATATTGATAGGTGTCAGTTGTCGAGCCTGCAGAGCTAACTTTCACAGCAACAAATGGAGCCATCTGATAGTACTATAATAGGACTCCTAGTCCTCAGTGTTGGTTGAGGTGAAATTTTATTAATTAGCTGAATTTGGAGTGTAAACAAGTTGAGTCGCTTAGTAAGTCAAGATTCTCGACTCAGGAAAGTTCGGGCTTTCTTTGCAAGCCCGAGCTCGGATGGGATGGCCTCGAAAAAAATGGGACTCAGCCTCCTGAGCTTTAGCTTGAGATTTTATCGAGCCAAGCTAGTTTGCAAAATTTTGTCTTCTCTCTTTTCACAAAAATGAAATTTATAGATGTATATATCATCGTATCCTCCTAGTGGGCTTAATGGTGTCCGTGAATCTAAGTAGACGGTGGGCTTTGAATTGGGTAGGGACTCCCGAGGTGGGTTTGGTGAATATGGCCACTTTCAATGTGTCAGGCATCTCCATGAAGTTTGTCCAATTCTTTCTGTTTTTTTTTCTTTTTTTCTTTTTTATTTTTAACCGGCTTTCTGGATTTTTTGACATTTCTGGGGTTGGTTAGCATGTTTTTACGAAGAAACCCAGATGAAAAATGAAACTAGAGTCATCACAATTTTAAATCGAAACATAAATAAATAGAATAGAGTTATCACAATTTTAGGAAATAAACAATGCTAAAGAAAAAAATAGATGGGGATAAAAGGTCAGTTGAAAGATTGTTTGGACGGACTCAATATTACCCTACCCGTACCATTTATATAAGGGTAATTTACACTTGATGTTTTAATTGATCTCGTCTCCAACCTTTATTTCTAATTTTGTGGGGTCCTCAACCTTTAAGGAAACTTCTCTCTAAGTCTCCGCTAACGGTTTCAATCCATTTAGGCCGTTAAATCCTTGTGAAATGGCCATTTTGCCCTCACATTGTAATTAAACAAAAAGGAAAAAAAGAAATAAATCAAATGAAAAAATATTTTAAAATTCTAAATACATACCAACCCATCCCCAACCTTCATCTTGTCGCTTCCTCAACAATTTGAAGAAGATCATCCTCTACGATTCTTTTTTTCTTAAAATTTACCAGCTTAAAAATTTTGGAAAATAGTCCCATAATTCCAACCAAAAAAAAAAAAAACGACAACCCCTGTCCCAACAAAAGAAAAAGGACCAGAAAATTCCAATTTTCGTTCAAAGTCCCGTGAAATACAATGTGAGGATAAAATGGTCATTTTACAATGATTTAACTGCCAAAGTGGACGGAAACCATTAGTGGGAACTTAGAAGGATTTCCTTAAGGGTTGGGGACCCACAAGACTAATATTAAAGGTTGAGGACAAGATTGATTAAAAGGTGAAAGGTTGAGGACGACAAGTGTAAATTACCCTTTATATAAACTTTTTACAAAAATTAAAAATCATATTGGAAACATATATTTTATAAGTTGATTTCTAATTTACGATTTAAAATTGATAGTTATAATTAAATATATCATATAGGGGTAAGTTAGTAAGATAATGTAGATTAAGTTGTTCAATAAAGAAACACATTCAAAAAAGAAAGTTACACTTTTATGTGGGGGTAGAGAGAACACAAATTAAACCCTATAACCAGTGAATGATAATTTGATACTACTCGCTCTGTCTCACAAAGATGTTCGCATATTATTTTTTCATTAGTCTCAAATTATATTTCTTTTTTCTTGTTTAAATAGTTTTGTAATTTGTGTGAAAAATAAAATGAGAATATTTTTATGGAGGGAGGATATTCTTAATAAAGAAGCGGGCAATTGGTTGTGCATAAAAGAAAGGTCAACAAAAGAAGAGTGTGAAAGGAGGCAACAAAATATCATTACTAATTGTACTCGTTATTATATTTTTATTATTATTATTATAGTACTGCACTCATTACCATGGAAACCCCTCCTGTATCAAAAATCTATACTACTTGTTAATCATATTTTAAAATATCTTATTGAATTAATTAATTCCTCCTGTATCAAAAATCTATACTACTTGTTAATCATATTTTAAACTTCTCATCTTATTGAATTAATTAATTTGGACATACAGATGAACAAAAATTATATTTAAAAAAAAATTCATTTCAAAGGTAAAAAAAAATAGTTTAAACCCACTTGAATTGTGCAAAAAGTAATAATGTAATTTGGACCTCATTTGTCATAGATTTTGTTCACATGTATATCCAAATAGTGTGAGTGTGATTCAATCTTATTTTCGCATACGCATATTGGTTTGCGAAATTTCAAACCAACAATCTAGTCTAATCGTTGATTGAAAGTTGTCTAAATAAAATGGCCATTCCTACTCACCCCAGTAAAATCATTAAATTAAAACACAAAAGAAAGAAAAAAAAAACGTTGCTTCATTGTTATTCATCTTGTTTGGTACTCATTTGTTAAGCCATTATAGAGTTGATCCTCACAACTCTTAGCAAGTTGAAAAAATTTCTGGTATACTCAGCACTCTTAAACTAATAAAAAACTCATATGTGTGTTTAAGGGTTCAAATTAAATTGAGCCCTCTCAATTCACATCATTTTTTTATTTGGTCATAGATGATGGAGTGGTGCTCCTAGAATACTATAAATTTGTTATCAAGTTAGCACCAATATTTGGGTTTTTTTCCCCTTTTATTTAATTAATTACTTAATTATCAAAATAAAAATAACACTTTTGCGGCCCCGGGGTTACACCCAATCATTCTTTTGATAGAAAGCATATATTGAATTTTCTAATTTAAGAAATTAATTCATGCCTACTAATCGCTTTCAGTAATAATTACTCAAATTAATGACTACTGAAATTAAATTTGATGGCTACTGAAATTTTAAATACTAGTTACTATCTTCGTCCCACAAAAATAGGACAGTACATATTTTCATACGAATGAAGGATTGATAGGTAAAAAAATTTTATTTTCTCCACGCATACATGTTATTATATATTCACGTAATACGTGACACACATTTATGCTACAACTGTAGTATGCTTGTCACTTAGATTTTTGACATATATACACGCATGCATAATAACATGCATGCAGATAGGTAAAATAAAATTGCTCTTGAGAGGAAAAAATTTTATTTTACCCACGCATACATGTTATTATGCATGCGCGTAATACTGGCACACATCTAGGTTACAACAGTGGGATGCTTGTAACTTAGATATTTGACACATGTACACGCAGGCATAATAACATGGATGCATGGGTAAAATATAATTTTTAATATGATTGAAACATTTAATTTTACCTTCTTTTTTTGTATATAATATTATGTCTCATTAATTGTTTAAAATACTTTCAATGTATAGATAGTTAAATAACAATAATAATTAATTAATGACACATATGTAAAGGAAATACATGTTTAATATGTTAAGTGAACAATTTTTTTAGGATGAACGAAAATAAAATTATTTGATTTTTTTATTAAGAGGAAGATGTATTATTTTATTAATTAATGATCACTGACGTTCACTAATCTCTTAGAATGATTACGCTGTTGAAAAACAACCTGATAATATTAACACGTCACATTCCACTGCTAATTTGTCATTAAGAAATTATTACTGTAAAAATAAATTTCACGTCCAAAGTTTCCAAGTACGCCACGCAACCACTTAAAATTTTAATGACCCTTCACGTAATTAACTCATATAATAATTGCAAAACGTATCTTTAAGTATTGATTGAAGTTTTCAAGAATTACTATTTCATTTGTTGTTTTATTTTAAAATTTGTACTTCAAGGCATCACGAAAAAAAAAATTTGAACCTTCAAAATGCCACTGAAATAGTTAGAATCGTCTGCAATTTTTCTACAAATATTTGTTATTTATCATATTTTAATGGTAAATAATTCTTGTATAGTACCTTATCGCATGTCTTTTAACTTTTCATTCCTACGTTGAGGAGGTGATGATCAACGAAGTAAAATTTTCACAAGTTCAATATAATTGTGAAGTTGCCAATGAAGTCTTAGCCAGTTTGGTTAGAGGGTTAAGGTTGAGACTTGAGACTTAAAACTTTAGGTTTTGGTTTGTATTTGTTAATTTATTTGTGATGTGTTTTAATAGGACAATATCTATATATACTTGTATTACTACAATATAGATTGTAATTATATTTTCAGAAAAATATAATTGCGAGTTGCGACTTAACTACAAAGCGAGATATATTCTGAAAAATTAGTCTCGCTCTAATCATAACAGTTAGCTTCACAAGTCGTAACTAGTGTCATACTAACTTGTATCAATAAAGACAACTTCCTTTTTTTTTTTTGGGTGTTATTTGATCTATAATAAGAAAAGTGAAGCCAACTATTCGCTGGCGCTGGGACAACTTCGTCTGAAAGACTCATTGATGTCTTATATGTGATTAACAAGCTCAACACATCTCTTATATTTTCAATCAGACTATGGTTATAGGAAGAAGTTTTTAGTACTTCAGGAGTACTGCAAGTTCAATCTTCAAGAAAAAAGAATATTAACAAGTGGATATATGAGATGTAATTTACTGTTTAATTGAAATTCCTATATCTATTTGCCTTATTTTTATTTGCTAAAAGTATCGAGTTTTCATTCCTCTTAGATACTCAGTATCCCTTTCCAATGACAAAACATGTAAGTCCCCTGTGGAATTTTGGATCTGGCTCTTGGTTCTAAAACTTTCCTATTGTCATTGGGCCCAAAATACTCCAAAATCACCCCTACTATAACACCCCGTGTTATTATGATACTAAATAGATTATGTTGCGTGATACCAGTTGTTAATGTGATTTGAGAAAAAGGCTAGTTATGTGATGATATTCCGATGCTGTTACGCCACCACCTTCAACATTCCTACCTATCGTTGTCGGCCTCTAGCTAGGTTGATCCTATATGGAAATTGGAACCCGGGATTTTATAGTGTTCTTCATATGAGTCGTATAGATACTCTATTGCGCCATCCACTAATGTGAATGCGGGTTTAACAACTAACACCTACCAATTAAAAGTCAATTATTCTTTTTATTACTATATTTAAAAAGTAGGTCCAATGAAAGTAACTAGAAGATATCATCCAGTTAGTGTTTAAAAGTTTTCATCCTGCATATATATCATACGGCGATTTGTAAACAACTTGTTTGTGGGTTCATGATTTAGGTGTAGGTATTGGGCAGGTCGGGGCGGTTTTGGACCCAGCAAAACCAACACAACCAATTCAAGTTGGAGAAAACCTGGCCCAAATCGACTGAGTTGGGTTTAGGTCGGGTGGCTTGTGCCGGTGCGGGGAGGGTTTGCGGGCTCAAGTTGGGTTTGAGGTTTTCTGTGTTCAGGTCGGGTTTTCAGTTTGGTTTTTGAGTTTTTTAGGCTATTCAACTTGCCTGAGCTGTCGGGTTGTAAGTTTGTGTTAGGTGTATGGGTTGGATGCTCACCCTATTCATAAATGTATATCATGTGTATTTATATATGAATGCACCTCCTATCTTATGTCAGTGCATGGCATACATTTATGTAATAACTATTCCTCTAAGAAATACTTTCTTCTATCCTGTAAAGATATTTTCTTATTATTTTTTTATATAAATTAAGAAAATTTTAATTGAGTAACTTTTGAGGGGTGAGGACCCTACCAAAAATAGAAGCCTAGTGGAAGAGTGGGAGAGAGACGCGTGGCAGATGGCACCATAAATAGAAGCACAAACAGACAAGAAGTAAGGTGGTCCTACATTGCCCACCTCGATTAGCGACTTTAACGAAGCCTAGTGGATAAGTCTTTCCGGGTTGTGGTTCCCTGCATCTCACGTGTACTCACTCTATTTTTGTCCTCTCCCCTTTGCCCTTTGACCTCCAAACACGCACCCAAAATTACTCCATTCCTCACATTTCTAAGATTTTTTGCAGGATGATTGCCCTTTTCAAAAAAATTTGCAAAATATTTTAAAAAGTAATTTTATTCTTTTTTTTGTGGGGACGTTATAGTTTGAATTCGAGACATCCTATCTGAAACGTGAAAACTTAGAGTTTGTTTGATGCTCATTATTTTTTATTATTTTCTGAAATTATAATTTTACCTATCACTAATTTGATATTTGATTTGACAACTGTTCAATTATAACCACATATTTCAAACATTTTTATATTTTCAATACACATCTTACCTCTATCATCATTATAATTTCTCCAAACTTACACAAATAATGAGAATCAAACAAGCTCTTAATCACTGCAACACTTATTCAAATTATAAAAATAATTTATTCACACATTTTACAAAGGATTTTGGAATTTTATATAGTAAGTGGAAATTAAACTGCTAATTTGTATAAATGCACATATTATTGTCATTGTTTGTTAGTTTAACTGCGCTTAAAGTTTTAGAGACCATATAACAATAAATGAATAAACGAAAATGAGTTTTCTGAAGAACTCTATCATATTACTGATCATCTCTCTAATATTAAAACAGTAGTAGTGTGAAAAAACTCGCTCGTGCTTATTATTGTTTGCTATTTCACTCGAAATTCTCCAGAATTAAATTCATTTGTTCATTCAACCTAAGTATTAACAAAGGTTCTGTTCAAATCCTAAACTCCTAAACTGGGGAGCATCTAAAATTGTAATTTAAGATAATTTATTAATATTTTCAGCTACCTAAAAATTGACGTATATTCTCTTAAATATCATTGGTCCTTATTAACATTCTCATCATTCTCCTTTTTATTATCATTTATAATCTACACAAGAGTCGATACATATAATTAAACTCATCATCTAAAATAATTGATAATATCAGAGATACGAGGGAGATTCAATGTTCTCCCAACTTATTCCACATATACCACTAAGAAAAGAGAGAGAGAAAAATAATATATAATCGATATAAATAAAGCTGAAGATAGAATTTCATGAACTTTACATAATTTAAATTATCCAAAAATGATAAGAACAAAAGTTTACAGTTAGTATAAAACATCATGTGAGATGTAATTTATTAATGTATGCACCTAAGCAGGCTATAAATATTCTAATTATCTTGGACCTTTTGACCTCTACTGAAACCTTATCTGCACTGGACATTTGGACCATTTTTGCCAGCTATGAACTAATGTTTATTTATTTTATCTATGTAATTATCAACAATTAATTAACACTAATTGCCGAAATAGGTGGAGAAGTTTCACCCGAGGCAACCCAACTTACAAGTTCATTTCAATTTAGTCATCAAACTTGCTACTTTTCACATTATACTCTAAAAATACAAACTTTAGAGCCTCTTTGGTTAGATTTATAAAGTCAATTTATAAAGGGAATTTATAAAGAGTGAAAATGAGTGGTAGAGATTTAATTAAAGTTTAAAATGTGTAGTGATTGTTGAATAGTTGTCAAATTAATAGTAGATAAATTTATAAATGAAAAAAACAAACTATACCAAACAAGTCCTTAATTGTTTTGTAGATGGGAGTGAAGACTTCTATTGTGAAAAATAGTTAGGTCATCAATTGTGGTAGCCATTGTGTGTATCTTTTTTAATTGGAAAACAGATTCTATCAATACTGATAACTCCTACTGATAAAATTAAGCAATGATTTACATTTGACTAATAAGTCTTCTTGGATATATTTCTCTGGAAATGAAAATCATGTGTTTTATTATAGGAAAGTAAAGCCTGAAATGTATGTATGACAGTTTTGGCGAGATAAGATGATCGGCTAATGACTTGCAACAATAATGATAACTGTTACAAATAAACTTGTAAATTGGGTGATGTGGGATGAAAATATCAATACCGAAAGAACGTTTTGTTTGGATGTCTCTACATCGTTAGTTGAAAATTAGAAAACTCCAAATAGAATAAAATATATATTGCGGTGAACAGTGTAAACAAGAAGTTTTGAAGAAACTCCACTGATCCACTTCCATAAATATATAACTCAAAAGAAGAGAGTTTGCATTCTAGCACTCACTTACCTTTTCATGTTCTTTTCCTAGGTTAGGGTTTTGTGGGATTTCCAACTTTTAGTGAGTTGAACTGGTAAAACTGTAAATTTTCGTTAGCTTTTTCTTGAGTTGTATCACTGTCTTTCACTTGATATTGTTTCTGTCAAACTGATTGTGTGGGCTGTTTCTGGATTGTTCTTGCCGGTGGAATTTTATCTACTGTTTATCTTTTGATATTTCGAAAAAGCAGTTTTATCTCATATATCTGTATTGTGATCTGAATTTATTCCATTCCTTTCTTTATTCTCTGTTTTCGACATGAAATTCATGTGGTGTGAACCTTATGATTTGATTCGCTCGCCAATGTTAAATCTTGCGAGTAATTTCTTTCGCCCCTTTTGTTCTTTTATCTTGTTATTAGGCACAAATTTTTGCTTAGTTCTTGCTTTCTACAAGAGAATATAGTAGTATATTGGGAACTGGGCGGTTATTGTCGAGTAATCGTTTGACCCTGAGAGCTTCTAGTGTGGTGTGGGTATTTATTTCTTTATTTATTTTTTTCAATTTCCATGTTTCGATAGTTTAATCGAAAAACAAGGTGTTTGGTGGTTGAGTTTGTTTTAGTTAGCCAGTGAAGGAGGAGAAGGGGGGAAAAAGACTGAGAAAATGATGTCTAGATCCTATACAAATCTGTTAGATTTTGCATCCGGTGAGAACCCGTCGTCGTTTACCAGGATGAGCCGGCGGATCCCACGTATCATGACGGTTTCAGGCATAATGTCTGATATAGATGATGATTCCTCAGAGAGTGGGTACTCTGATCCCTCATCGTCTTCTACCCAACGGGATAGGATCATTATTGTAGCAAACCAACTACCCATCAGGGTGCATAGGAAAACTGATAATAGTAAAGGGTGGCTGTTTAGTTGGGATGAAGATTCAATTCTTCTCCAGTTGAAAGATGGTCTGGCGGGTGATGACTTTGATTTCTTTTATGTGGGCTGTCTGAAGGAAGATATTCACCCCTCTGAGCAAGATGAGGTTTCACAGATACTTTTGGAGACATTTAATTGTGTTCCCACTTTTGTCCCTCCCGACTTATTTAGCAAGTATTACCATGGGTTTTGTAAACAACAGTTATGGCCGTTATTCCACTATATGTTGCCTCTGTCACCAGATCTTGGTGGTAGGTTCAATCGCTCCTTGTGGCAGGCATACGTGTCGGTTAATAAGATATTTGCCGACAGGATCATGGAAGTGATTAATCCAGAAGATGATTTTGTGTGGGTTCATGATTATCATCTAATGGTCCTTCCTACTTTCTTGAGGAAGAGGTTTAATAGAGTGAAGCTTGGGTTTTTCCTGCACAGTCCATTTCCATCATCTGAAATTTATAGAACTTTACCAATCAGGGAAGAGCTTCTGCGAGCTCTGTTGAATTCTGATTTGATTGGATTTCATACCTTTGATTATGCCAGACATTTTCTCTCATGTTGTAGTCGGATGCTGAGCGTCCCGTATGAGTCGAAAAGGGGTTACATAGGCCTTGAGTATTATGGTCGGACTGTGAGCATTAAAATTCTTCCCGTTGGTATTCATATGGGACAACTTCAATCAGTCTTGAGCCTTCCAGAGACAGAGGCCAAAATCGATGAGCTCATGAAGCAGTTTTCGGCACGGGGGAGAACAATGTTACTTGGGGTCGATGACATGGACATATTTAAGGGAATCAGTCTGAAGTTGTTAGCAATGGAACAGATGCTCTTGCAGCACCCTGAGAAGCAGGGAAAGGTTGTCCTAGTGCAAATTGCCAACCCTGCTCGGGGTAAGGGGAAAGATGTGAAAGAAGTGCAGGAGGAGACATATACGACGGTGAAGCGAATAAACGAGACTTTTGGAGAACCGGGATATGAGCCAATCATATTAATTGATCAACCACTGAAATTTTACGAGCGAGTTGCGTATTATGTTGTCGCTGAGTGTTGTTTGGTAACGGCCGTTAGAGATGGAATGAATCTCATACCATATGAGTACATAATTAGTCGACAAGGAAGTGATAAATTGGATGGGGTTTTGGGCTTGGAACCGTCCACTCCTAAAAAGAGCACGCTAGTTCTGTCCGAGTTCATAGGCCGATCTCACCGTCTCTAAGTGGAGCAATTCGAGTCAATCCGTGGAATATTGATGCTGTGGCAGAGGCAATGGAGGGTGCTTTTGTGATGGCTGAACAGGAAAAACAATTAAGACATGAAAAACACTACAAGTACGTTAGCACCCATGATGTGGCGTACTGGGCTCGTAGCTTCTTGCAAGATTTGGAAAGGACGTGCAAGAATCATGTGCGCCGCAGATGTTGGGGGATTGGGTTCGGTTTAAGCTTCCGGGTTGTTGCACTTGATCTAAATTTCAGGAAGCTGTCAATGGAACACATAGTTTCTGCTTATAAACGGACTACTACTAGAGCTATTCTTCTAGACTATGATGGAACATTGATGCCCCAAAGTTCAATAGACAAAAAGCCGAGCTCCAAAACCCTCGAGATATTAGATAGTTTATGTAGAGATAAAAACAACATGGTTTTCATTGTCAGTGCCAGAACACGCAGCGAATTAGCCGAGTGGTTCTCATCTTGTGTGAAGCTGGGAATTGCAGCAGAGCATGGCTATTTCCTAAGGTATGCATTTTAGGACATTTTTGGTATGCAGTGCTTGGCAGCGGGACTTTTAGCTTATTTTTCTTCTCCACTGTGTAGCATCTTTTATCACGGTAAACGTGGTACCTATTTATGTGAGTTGGACATTGAAATCAGTAATGCTGTGGCAGGACAAAGCAAGATGAAGAATGGGAAACGTGCGTGCCACCTGTAGAATGCAGCTGGAAGCAGATTGCTGACCCGGTGATGAGACATTACACGGATGCAACAGATGGATCAGTGCTAGAAGACAAAGAAACTGCAATGGTTTGGTGTTATGAGGATGCGGATCCGGATTTTGGATCTGGTCAAGCTAAAGAACTACTCGATCATCTTGAAAGTGTGCTTGCCAATGAACCTGTCACAGTCAAAAGTGGGAAGAATACTGTAGAAGTTAAGCCACAGGTATACTTGATGTGTTCTCAGTGACTCATTATTATTATTATTATTATTATTATTATTATTATTATTATTATTCCTTCTCATCAAGTCTCGTGAACAGATAAATCAGTAAACGACTATAAACATGAGAACTCAAGTAGAAAGATGGGTTTGTACTAAATTTGGTTGAATTAGAGTAAAACATAGAGGAAAGAAATCTCTTATCTTTGGAGGGTTTCTATGATTATTATTATTATTATTATTATTAAGTCTCGTGACAGATAAATCAATAAATAAACACCTATGAACATGAGAATTTAAGTAGAAAGATGGGTTGGTGCTAAATTTGGTTAGATTAGAGTGAAACATAGATTAAAGAAATCTCTGATAAGATGGGCAATCTTGCATAAAAACTTAGTAAAACTCAAAAATTTTATTCCATATATGCAATGCATACTAATTCCAAGCATATGCATCTTCTCTAGCTAATACAGGTTATCTGGAAACCGTTTTCTTAGATGTGTGCATTTGAGAATGAATTTTATTAGGTAAAATACCATTTTAAACTTGCCAGTGCACAAATATTGACCAATTACCTGGAAAAGTAATCACGAAAT